>BPLR01009858.1:0-16437 GCA_021605095.1 Caerostris extrusa | reverse complement strand
ATTATTAGTTTTAAGGGAGTTCCAAAATTAATTTTATTTTTTAGTTTATTGCATTAAATAAAACCAAGATAATTCTATTAATTGTAATATGTCATAATTTTCGAAGGAGGGAAAAACCCATCCATGGAGCGTGCATATACCCCATGCATGGAGTATACCGAGTAGATTCTTAAATTATTTCAAATTTAAAGAGTGTTTTGGATGAGAAAATAATATTTTTCAAAAACATATCATGCATTAAAAATGGCAAAATTACATATTACAATTATTACAACTGCCCGACTTATGGCTCAGTGGCAGCGCGCCGCTGGTTAAGCATTAGGGCGGAGGTTCAATCTGAATGCAGCTTTGTTGTAGACACTCTTTCAAAAAACGAGGAGTCTCGATGGCGTTTGTTAATGTTCAGCATCCTGCCTCGTGAGACGCACTACCTTACGGGAATTTTCAGGGTTTTCTGCCACACGTTATGCAAATTCGGGATAGTTACCCATAAAACCTTCACGGAAGGCATTGTGTTCGCCACGTTCCCAGGAGTTTTCCCTCCCAGAAGGCGCTGCCCTCCTTCTTTCAGGGTCACAAAGCCAAATCAGACTTCTACCTATGAGTGTTCATCGCACTGCCCCTTCCCCCATTCCTTACTTCCATGAGAACACACGGGCTCTTGGACTGGGTCTAGACGTTGCTGTCTACCAAGGGATAACACACACACACACACACACACACATATATATATACATATATATATATATATATATATATACATAAAAAACATACAGATATATATTACTATCGTATATATATATATATACAGGTGAAGTGTAAAAACGATTTTTCGATAGTTGCTTTTGACTGTCGTGGAAAAGTTGTGAATTCTTTAGAAATATATGTGCAAAATTGAAAAATAATCCATGAATATCTTCCGATTCTACTTTGGTTCTAAATGTGACTTTTATATGGAGAGCGCCAGGTACCCGTTACCACCAAGAGAACACCATTGAATGACACCGTTACGGTGGTGCAGGATGGCTCGTTTGGAGCAGGAATTATTCTTGGTTCCAGAACTGACCTGCATGTTCAGAGTGTAACGATGACAGGCCACATCTATTGGGATGTCATTCTGGAACAACATGTATGTTTGTTTCGGGGCGCCATGGGTGCTGAATTTCTGTTTATGGATGACAACGCCCGTCCTCACCGTGCAAACATTGTAGACGAATGCTTTCAATTGGAGGATATCACCCGTATGGATTGGCCAGCATACTCACCGGACTTGAATCCAATTGAGCATGTGTGGGGATATGCTTGACCGACGAATTGCAGCCTTCAACCTCCCACCTGTCAACCGGAGTTTCGGAGGCATTGCTTGATGAGTGGTGTAATATTCCCAAGATCAGATTGATAATTTGATACTCAGCATGCCTAGGCGTTGTAAGGCCTGTATTGCATCGTCCGGAGACATACTCCATATTAACCACATACTAACCCTGTTATACTGTTTTTTGTAAATAGGTTCTTTTTTGAAATTTTCCAGGGAGTAAAAAATCGTAATTTTTATTAATTATGTCAAACATATAGCATCTTTTTTGCTCTTTACCTTTTTTGTTTAATAAATAGACTTTACAAATAAGTCAAATTTGTTTTGCTTCTGTCTCTTTCTTTGCCTGAACTTCATTATCCTTAATTTATGGACATGAGTGTATAAAAAAAAAAAAAAAAAAAACACAAGTGCAAAATTTTAGAGTATGCAATACACGTCTTCCAGTTTAACGTTTAAGTCTTAAATGGACAATAGAGAGTTTTTTGCATACCGTATTTTTTAATCGGCCGGTATTTTTTCTCTCTAGCGCGCATGCTCATAGGAAATTGCGCAAGAGTATCTGTAATAATGTTTCCCATGAGCATGCGCGTTGGGGAGAAAAATACCGGACGATTAAAATACGGTATGCAAAAACTCTCTAATCTGGTATTTAAACATTACATCTCTTTTAGAACAAATCCACTGCTTGCACAGAATGTGTATCCTATAATGCAGAATGTGTATCTGCCCATCGGGATTTGAAATGTAATGATATTGCAGATTCTTTGGCGAAGAATGCTAGGCTGCCTTTCCTATATCCCTTGCAGATGCAAATGCCATGATAAAATCAAAAATTATAATTCCTTCTAATATCAAAACTAAATACCAAGTTGTAGAACTAAATGTCGGCAGAAAAACAGCTATTAAACAGCTCACAAGATTAAGGATGAAGCACCAGAAAAATATGAAAATTTCTACGGATGGCGTTAAAAAACCAAAAAAATGAAGTCTAGGTTACTCCTCATCATCTTTGATTGCTCAGCTGTTGCAGCCGCCATGCATTGTCTGGGCCATTCCTCGGAAGAGGATTTATACTCTGAGATGGCAATCAACATGGCCAATATTATTGAGGAGCACCACGAAATTTGATTCTCTTGTACTCTTCAGGGGATAAGACAATAAATAAATAAATAAATAAATAAAAGTTTTCTAATATAATTGATTTGAATATATAAAACTACAGAATACATTTAATATCCATTTCATACTTACCCAGGTTATTCTAGATATCTATTAATCGCATTTTTTACATTCTATACATTTATCTGATTAGTATTCTAGAAATTGCTTCAATTACTCGTAATAATTTACAAAAATGCATAATTATTATTTGTGCGACATGCGTAACTTTCCGAATGTTCTTGAAAACTGGTATAAATACACCTCATGATCATCAATAGCACAACAGCCCCATGGTGGGCCAAGGCAGTCCGCCTACTGGCAGATTTCGGGCAGGAGATGTTTTCTTTTTACTGGATGGGGTTATCAGCCCTACGTCCCAATTACACGCTTCTACAGCCATATTAGACGTGAACCTACGGTTTAAAATGGATTCCGAACCACTACAAACATCCATGGCACCGCCGGGACCTACAGTACTCAGCGACAGAGCGTTAATTACTCGACCGTCAGGCCCATAACTACTGCTACATTCGTCTAAATGAATTTAAGAAAGTATTATAGTATTGTAAAGAGAAATATAAGAGTATTATCATTATTATTACTATTAGATTAAAAGAATTATAATAGAATTGTAAGGGAATTATAGTATAGAAAGAGTATTGTTTCTGAATTTACCAGAAAGTGCTAATTTATCACCTCGAATGCAAACAAGATTTCGCATACAAATAGTAATTCAGATTTGCTAACAAATTGTCTGAAATTAATAGCGATTGAGCTGGAACAATAGTTTCTAAATTTTCAGTTACACAATTAAAGAAATATTAAATAACTCTCTGTCATGTGCATCTTTCTAGAAGGGCAGGACTCATACATCATAAAAACAATATAAATTATGTTTCTTAACGCCCTACTTATATATATAGATTCTAAAATAGTTTACAATAACACCTTTCTGTTGAGAATCCTCTGAAAGATTAATTGTTCATATAAAAGAAAATAAATATTAAAAACAAACGAAAAATTTTATAATACTCGAAGTTTCGGGAAGAAGCTCAAATGTATTCAATATTTTGTCTAGAATGTACAAATATTTGTTAATAAAAATTTTAAAAAATAGACATTTTTAGGAATACAAATATTTGTTTAATTTCTGAAAAGTATAGGTAATAATAGGTAATACGCATACTATTTAAACGAAAGACTGGAAAAATTAGAAAAAGAATTATTTCGTTAGAAAAGAAATTTGAAACTAGAAAAGAATTATTTCGCCATTTTCTTGATAAATAAAAAAAATGGCGAAATAATTCTATGCGTCGTTATAAAATATTTCGTTAATTCGTTTCAGTAGCATTTGAGGTATAAATTCTGTCATTAAGTTTATTTATTGAAATGAAATGCCTGTGACACTTTGAGTAATTAAAAATAAAAATATGATTATGACATACATAATTTATATATTATTGTAAACTTAATGTGATGCAAAACTCGCACCATTTTTAAATCCCAAATTCTATTAGTTTAATTAAATGACTATCGATTATACGATAAATCAAATATACCTTTTTGTAATGGCAAAAATTCACCCTTTTAACATCCACTTAATAAAAATGAGGATATGTATGTTATTGTCCGTTTTAGTAAAAACTATTGTCCCATTTAAGATTTAAAAGACAAACCTGTAGATATGTATCGATACTTTAAAATTTCACACTTACTTTTTTCCAACTTTCTCGCGATAGTGAGGGAAAAAATCACTGAGAAGTGAAAATGTATATAATTATTGGCTAATTTTGGATATTTAGACCCCAAATTGGAATCGGAAAGTATTTATCTATTATTCTAAAATTTTTGCTTACGTTTTATATTTATTTAAAAAAAATTTCTCACATTAGCGAGAAAGTAATTGAAATTAAAAAGTCACTGAAAATTGTAAGATTGCGTAATTTGCGGCTAATTTCGTACATTTAGAACCCAAGATAGAATCGGAAGATGTTGATTAATCTGAAATTTTGTATAAATTGTTTCTGAAACCATTGTACAACATTTACACGCCAGCGGGAAAAGAATATAAATTTTTTTACCTTAAATTATATATATATATAACACCATGATAAAGAAAAGCAGTATTCATTGGACAACATCCATGAAAATACCAAGCAATAAAGACAAACTAAACGATAAGTTCTATATGAGAATGCTAGAAATAATAACTATAGGGAACTATTGACTTATTATAGAATATCAGACTCTATGGAAAAAAAAAAAGTTAAAAAAACATTCATTTTCGATCTTTATTAAAGGAAAATGAAAATTGTGATAGCAGCCAACCAATCAGCACAAAATACTACGCATTATCTTCAGGAGAAAACTGTCTTAGCGGTGTATTTTTAGGAATTAATTCTTATAGATAGCTTCATGGGGCCTAATGACCGAATGACTGGCTCTCTCGGTGTGAGGTTTCGGGTTGCGTCCTGGCGGTACCATAGATATTTGTAGTGGTCTGGAGTCCATTTTAAACAGTAGGCCCTGTCTAATATGACTGTAGGGCATAGGGCGGACAACCCTACCCTGTAAAAAAACCATCTCATGTCTTAACATCTGCCAGCAGACAGACGGCCTCGGCCCATCATGGGGCTGTTGCGCCAATGAAGAAGATAAGTTCATGAAAAAAGAAATAAAATAAACAAACCATTGTTGGAAGACGGATCTACCCGAGAGATTTAAAGATTTCTTATGATTTGTATCATGATAATCTTTTTATTTATTAAAGTATTAAAATCTTGATTAGTATCACAATTAGGTAAAAAATTCTATTCATTACCTTCAGAAGAAAAGTGTTCTTAAGCAGAGCCTTTTTAAGAGGTAATTCCTATAGATATTGCCTCATGACCAATTGGTTAGTGCTTTGGCCTTTGGTACCACGGGTTTCAGATATGAATTCTGGAGGTGGCATGGATGTTTATGAGTGATCGGAATCCCCGCTAAACTGTAGATCCCGGTCTAATTAGCCTAAAGTGTACAAAAAGGATCATAGAGCGATAAACCAAACCCTTAATAAAAAATGGTACACAGATTGTACGGAGTGGCCTCTAATCCACCCGGCTCTAATTCGTGCAGACAGGAAATTATGATGTATTTTTAATAGTATATCATTGATTAAAAATATTCAAATCAATTAATTTAACTGATAAATTTTTATCCACCATCCTTTTTCTTATGTTATGCTATTGTTTTAATCGACCTAACCTTATACGTACCGATTCTAAAGTGGATGTTCTACATGGCCGGGGTTGGGGCAGGGGAGGTGAACAGACAACGAGGGGGGGGTTAGAAAGTGAGTGGCAGGATACATCCTCAATCCAGGTTGTTGGCAGGGGCGTTAAGAGCGAAGACAAATTCGATTAAAAACTTCCCAACCGGAGCGGCCGATGCGGAATAGAATAAATAAATAAAAAGCAAAAATGAGATCCCAGAATGACGTTTCCCCCGTGTTACGGTGGAATCTCTAAATTATTTCGGAGAAAGTAATTTTAAATAAAGCGTCGGTCGGTCGGTTGGAGAGAGGGGGTGGGGAAGGGGGTGGAAGAAATTTTCAGGTTGTTCCCCCCCATTTTTTGTTTATTAATTTCATCGGGAGCCTTTTTCGCCGAAGTGAGGCCAACAGGTTAATGAGCCAAGAAGGCACTGTGAAGGGAAAAGGGAACACAAACAAAAACCTTTCATCGTTTTCCCTAAAAATCGACAGGAGAGAGAAAAAAAGGGGAAAAGAAAGGGATAAAAAAAAATAAAAAAAGGGAAAAAGAAGAAGGGATAGACGAAGTCGCCGATGGTAATAGCAGCCAAAATCTCCATGAAGATCCATCACTGCATTTGCAACCCAAGTCAATACCCACGGATAAGAAAAGATCGTGTGTGCACGGGGGTGGGGAAGGAAGGGGGTTCGAAATCAGAAAGCGCGTTGGTGAGGGTGGAGAGGTGTTCTTTTAGAAGAGGGGAGGGGTGAGGCGTCGGATAAGAACAACATCAAAAAAACCGACCGAGTCGTAAAGAAAGAGGGGTGTTTGGCGGAGGGTGGTAGAAAAAGTGTTCGATCCAGGAAACTTTCATTATCAGCGTTTTCGCGATGACATACGTAATTTTCAATGGATCCTCACCGTTCTCCATCCCCCTACACCACCCCCTCCCTGCTGATGAACTAAGTTGAAAGTTTTTATCAATTACCTTATTTGTTTTCGTGGGTGCTCAGCAAGCTGGTTAGGCTGCCAAAAGAGAATGAAGCATTTTTTTTTTTCACTATCTTTATGTTTTCGGGTTTTTCATTTTGCAGTTTTTTTTTTTTAATTCTATTTTTCCTTCGCACACCCCTCTCTCTCTTTCGTTCCTCACCGTTCCATCTCCCCTATCTCTTCGCGCTGCTTTGCGCTCTATTGCTCTCTCTCTCTCTCTCGGCATCAACCGAACCAGAGATGCATTTGTTGGGCAGGCATTCATCATGGGTGCCGCTTGCTCATTATGGGCACGAGCGGGATAAAACGAGTTAATGCTCATTCCCTTCTCTTCCACCCCCCTCCCACGACGTCACCAGAAGGCAGGCAGGGATTGGCTGCGAGGAGGGAGGGTGGGGGTGGGCGACAGAAACAATGGCAGTGTAATTAGTCCCTATCTCCTCGCCCAAAAGAAGTAGCTATCTTTCGGCCCCCTGTGCGAAAACCGACGATCGGTGATTTATTTTGAAAAATTAGTTCCGATAACACCCCCACACACCACCAGAACAGCTATTGTTGGGTTTTAAGGGAAAAGAGCCAAAAAGGGGTGGGGGTGGAGGGAAAGGTGCGAGGGGCAGCATACATGTCGGGAACCGATTAATTTAACGTTCGGTTGCACAGTTCTACATTGAAAATGAACATGATTTTGGGTTCTGATTCCCTGAGCTGTGTCTATAGAGTTACCGAGGTGGTGAAAATTTCGAGGCAGAGTAAAGAAAGAAAGAAAAAAATAAGTAGAGAAGAGATTTCGTTTGTGTTTGTACACGGGGAAGGAAAAAAAAAAAAGCAATTGGAAGTTTTCGTTCAAGTGAAGATTTTTAGTAAAAGTATTTAGGAACGGCTGATAGAAAATATGTTTCTGACCTTTTATATATTTTATCCATCACTATAAATGAATATTTTTAAATATCCAGTGCAAATGTTTTGAAGATTTATCTTAAATTGTTGTAAAAAGTGAGTGAAAAAAATTGGTGAAGTTTTAAAAGGATTTATTGTAATTTAATGGATTAGATTCAAGAGTTAGAAACTTTTTCATAGTAATTTTTTTACATACTAGAGATCTCGAATTCCGATAATGTATACCCCGAACAGACATCAGACTTTAATGGTGGATATGATGCCTTTCAGGGTAAATTTTAGAAGTATTTGCGCGATATCTATGTGTTTATATGCGAAAAACTCCATAAAAGACCCTGATGTGATATTCTTACAGATGGTGTCACAATCGTCATTGAATCTAGTCTTTTATTAAATAGCATGACTACAACGGCCGCTACATCTAAATCTAGAATCTATTCCATTAAATCACAATAAATCCTATTTAAAACTTCACTAATTTTTTTTCCACTCATTTTTTACACAATAATTTAACATAAATCTTCAAAACCTTTGCCCTGGATATTTAAAAAAAATATTCATTTATTGTGATGTATAAAATATATTAAAAGACAGAAATATATTTTCTATTTCACAAAACATAATTCAACACATAGAACGTTTCTAGCAAATTGACAAAATCTCCATTAAAAAAAGTGTCTAAATAGTTTTCTTTACTTACTGCAAAATGATCTCAGTCCAATATTAATAATATGATAAGATGGTTATCCCTAAGGCTACGTATAGCGTACTGATTTTAGTTCTAATCACATTGGAAATTAGAATAATAGGCATTTTTATATGAGTCTATTTGTTACTAGAACGATTGATAAGTAGCAGATCCAATGTTGTCCAAGATGTACCATGGGATGTGCTGCCTGCACCTGCATTTTACAACGCTTTTATTCGAAACAAAGACGCCAAGCCATGGATTATGGGGTTTTTGCACCCTCCTTCTCGAATTAACTGAACATTAATTAGTGCCAACAAATTAATCCTGCCAATAGATTAACCGTTTAGATTCCAGACATATCGTGTTTTGAACCTGGCTCTCTTTGTTTGGAAACGCAATTCAATAGGCTACTTCAGCTCTCTTTGTAAAACAGAACACCATTATTGTATAATTGGGAAAATTAAATTATATATTTTTGAAGAAATTAATTACATACATCTCAATTTGTATATAAATTATATATATATATATATATATATATATAGCACATAGAATTATAAAAAACAGAATTGTGTCTGTCAATAAGGCCTTTTATCGATTAAGAAATCTGTTTAAATCACAGTTCATATGCAGAAAAAAACTAAATTTTTGTCATATAAAATCCTTATTAGATTCATTTTGATCTATGATTCTGAAACATGGACTTTGGCAAAATCTGGTGAGGCCCATTTGGGTATATTTGAGGGGAAGATTTTAAGGGCTATTCTTGGAGGTGTTAGGGAAAGTGATTGTTGGAGAAGACTGCACAACGCAGAAATATATAAATGCTATAAAGACCCAGATATTATAAAATGTAATAAGATCAATAGATTAAACTGGGCTACTCAGGTATTTAGAATGAATGGTTTAAACCCCTGTAAAAAGGCTTTACTTTGGCATTGCCACAGGGACAAAGAGGAAGAGGACGACCCAACTTGCGATGGATAGACGCGGTTGAAAAAATTTTGCTGTACTGAAGGTTAAGAATTGGAGGACCCATGTCACCCAGAGGAATGCATGGAAATCTCTTCAAAGGAAAGCCTTGGTCCAACCTGGTCTGTCTTGCTATTGATGATGATGAGGATAGAATTACAAATATTATACGATTCAAGAAACGTGAGTACATGTAAAAAGTAAATTAATGAAAGAAAAGTTAGATTTCTATGACAGCTTACAGAGAAATTGTATATTAATTTTCTTTTTTGGATCTACTTATACTGTTTTTAAATTCCTACTATTAGTTCACATTCTCCATATAAATATCTTGTTCAAATTTTCAATCGTAAATAAAATACCTTTTATTCATCCACTTAAGTTCAAATACATTTTTAAAACTTGTAGTGGATGTCACTTTATGTTAATACAGTTTTTTCAAATCGTAATTCATTAATTAAATTTAATTAATTAATTTTAGGGTTTTTTTTAGATTTAAGTTGCATGTGCTATCAATAGAGGGCGCCAGATGTAAGAGGAAGATTTCAACTTTATTTATAAAGGACTTTCAGCAATATAGTGAAAAAAAAAGTAGGAATTGACTTTTTAAAATTTCTTTTTTGTATTACTTGTTATCTTTATAATATAAAAATTAAAATCTTATACGAAACAATAATTTTTATAAATTTAATTATGATTAGAGAAATACATTATCATTCATGGGCATCTACCCCTGTATATTTTAAACCATACCAAAAAATATTTAAAAAATTATTTATGAATGTATTCTTTTTTATGAATGTTTTAAAATCTGCCACGTTGTTCTTGTTGACTCGTTTGGATTCTCATTTTGGAATATTTGATTTCATGGCATTGTAACTTGATGAAATCACTGTCTGGGAACTGGGGGAATTTATTCGGATATTCTTCAGTTTTATCTTCTTGTACCTTGGATAAATATTATACAGTGAAGAATGTTTGAGATTGCGGTTGTGAAAGAATCAAAATTTCTGTTTAAAAATGTTGAGAATTATTGGGTTGGCAAGATATTATTTCGGTTTTCACCGTTTAAAAACATTGCGAAAAATGAAAGAACTTTCTTGCCAACCTGACTGAAAGCAATATTTGTTTTCGTGGAACCTTTAAGAACTAATTTCATTTATTATACTTTTGATTTCGTAAATATTGCCGATCAAAATCCCCTTAAGTCTTTTTAGCGTGCATTACAGAACCTCTCTCATATTTAACATTTGAGATCAAAAGTTCCGAAATTTGTTTATGTGTTCATAAAAAGACAAAAGTCATGAAGTAAGAAATCAAACACTAATTATTTTTTCCATTACTCCATTATATATAGATTTCTTTAATTCTTGTACTTTGTGGACTCAATGCAGCATTTTTGGCTAATTAACTTCCTTAAAAATTGTTTGTTATTGACATGACGGCTATGAAAACAATTTTTACGGAAGTTAATTAACAATTGTAATGGAATTTTATTTGCTTTACCCTCATTTTCGGATAACGTCACGGATCCCCAAACCAGGACAACATCATGTTCACACACGATAATAATAAAAATGTGAAATAATGCTTAAGGATCTGGATTATAAATTTGTTGTTTAACTGCATGTATCACATCTAAAATCATAGTCAGATGGGAGTCACAAAGTGTACCAAAAAATTCATGATGACAGTTCACTAGTTTAACGAAAAATGTGTTATGAAACAAAAATTTAAATACAAATAGCAAAAATCACACATAATGTTTTTTTTTTTTTAATTGGGACATTTTGGTCTTTTATTAACCAATTTGCTTTATTCATTTACAGTTTGAAAGTACGGGCTTTTAGATTTCTAAAATTGGGAATTTAAAACAAAAATATTTATTTTAATTCATCGAAAATAATATATATCCAAAAAATATTTTTAGAATAATTTTTTTTTTTACTCAGCAGAAAATATTCGATCTCTAATTGCAATATTAGCGAAAGTTTACCTATGAAATTTTAACGATATTACCAAATTAAAAAAAATTGCATCCCGTTTCGAAGGATGTCCGTTTGAAAAAAAACATTTCAAATTTTAACTTACCTCAAAAAAATTTAAAATTGAAAGTTTAATTTCAGGCTATCATTTGTAAATAAGAATTCATTTACCTATCGGCTATTAATATTTTCGTATCAAAATTATATCACACACACAAACACACACATTAAATATATATTCCTTTATTATAATATAGTATTGCGTTTTAATTAAGTTGCTATTTAAATTTTCTATTTCGCCTTCCGAATATTTCAATTCACTCTCCTAACGAAGCATAGCAGTGTTTTACAAATTGAGTTAGATCTTAAGCATTATGAATAAATTATATTCGGCAGGATGCTTTTTATACCTACTGTTTTTAGAGTGTTAATTATACAGGCTAATCAAAAACATATTTTTCAACACCTTTTTGCATAATTTAAGGTTTTTATTTATGTTTTTTTGGTTGCTAGAAGGTAGAATAATTTAATTACTCAGGTAATTATTCAATCGCTTTTCTCCCCACTTGCACTATTTTTGCAGATGATACCAAAAGGTTGAAATTTAGAATACTTACCCCCTGAGGAAGTCGCCAATCTTGTAACCATGAACATTTCGTCAATGTTCCTCAATTTCTTTAGGGTTACAATACTGTAATTAAAGAAATTCTTAATTTCTGTTTCCGAACAATATAATGACTATTTTATTGTTATTTGCAGAATTTTTATTTATATTAAAATAAGGACAGAAATATATAGTCTTTTAAATAATTATTCCGATAAATTATTGATTATTCCAAGATTGTTCTTATAACATATGACGACCGCTGATACAGAATATAAGCAATTTTTATGTTGTTGACACTCATGAAAATTCGAAACAAATAACGAAAACGATTTTTACTTTATTAATATTATTATATTTGATGATTTTCATTTTAATGCTGTTGACATAGTTATGGTCTTGTGACAATTGTTAGTTAAATTCACGAGAAAAAATTTTACTTTTTATTTTTAGAGCGTTAGCATTTTTATTTTTATTTTTAGAACGTTAGCATTTTTATTTTAGAACGTTATCATTTTTATTTTTATTTTTGGAACGTTAGCATTTTTATTTTAGGACGTTAGAATTATTATTTTTATTTTAGAACGTTAGTATTTTTATTTTTAGAACGTTAGCATTTTTATTTTTATTTTTAGAACATTAGCATTTTTTTTTTTTAAACGTTAGCATTTTTATTTTAGAACGTTAGCATTTTTATTTTTATTTTTAGAACGTTAGCATTTTTATTTTATTTTAGAACGTTATCATTTTTATTTTTATTTTTAGAACGTTAGCATTTTTATTTTAGAACGTTAGTATTTTTATTTTTATTTTTAGAACGTTAGCATTTTTATTTTTTATTTTTAGAACGTTAGCATTTTTATTTTAGAACGTTAGCATTTTTTATTTTAGAACGTTAGCATTTTTATTTTTATTTTTAGAACGTTAGCATTTTTATTTTTTAGAACGTTAGCATTTTTAGAACATTAGCATCAAGAAAGCATTAAATTTTTCTGTGGTTTGTAATGTTTTTTTTTTTTTTTTAATATTGTTGACATAGTTAAGACTTCGTGGCAACAGTTATTTGAATTTGCGCAGAAAAATGTATTTTTAATTTTAGAACGTTAGCTCGTGGAAGAAAAAACCCGTTGAAACTTATTAACTTTTTATTTGATTTAGTGATATTATTCTTGTTCTTGTTTTCTTCATTAATTTAATATTGTTATGCAAGGAAAGGTTTTAGAAAGATAATAAAAGATAATTTCCGTCTCCATCAAAGGATATATCAAAATAAAATGTTATTCTCTGTTTTTTTTTTTCTTTTAATAATATTGTTTTATCATTCGAATTCAGCATCGTAAATATTCTTTATTTTTTAGTATAACAGCGAATACTTTTTTTTGGCGTAATTTTTAACGTATAGCAAATACTATCATTATTAAGATGATACATTTTCAATTCTACTATTAGTTCACGTTCTCCATACATATATTTTAAATATTGTTTAAATTTTCAATCATAAATAAAATACTTTTATTCATCCAATCAAGTTCAAATACATTTTTTTTTGAACTTGCAGTGGAGAACACTTCATGCTAATATAGTTTTTCAAATATTAATTAATTAATTAATTTTAGTTTAATATGTGAGAAAAAAATTTCTCTTATATAAGATATTTAGCAGGATCGTGTAGATCGCTCGAAAAAAAATTCTTTTTCAGATTCTTTTTCATTCTGGCTTTTTCCTAGTCTGAGTCAATGCTGGAACAAAATGGAAAATGAAACATGTGAATAAATTAGTGAGACAGAGAGAAAGTGTGTGAGAGAGAGAGAGAGAGAGAACTTTTTTCTAATTTATTATTTATAAAAGGACTGCAATATAGTGAAAAAAGTAGAAATTGACTTCATTTATTTATTTTTTGTTTATATTGTTGTGATTAAAAAAATATTCCTAACAATAATTTGGCGTTAAAGCGATAAAATTTGGTGTAAGAGCAATTCAGGAATCGAATTTTTACAAAACAAGTGATATATTTTGGCGTTAAAATGGTTTAAATTTGGCATAAAAAGGAATTTATGGAATACAATTTGACGTAATAGTTGTTTTGGCTATTAATGCTGACTTAATAGCAATTTTTGGCGCTGCAGTTTAGCGAAATAGCGTTTTACAACAATTAACTTCAGCAGCCATTTTTGTTGTTTCGTTAAGTGATTTCACATCCTTGTGATGGAGTTGGCGCAAAATCATTATACCGCGAAAACTACCTGCGGCATTCATTATGTTTATTTGGCGACTTGGCATGGCGATTTGATAGAATGGTTTACATGATGCTAGATTTTAATCACCATTAATATTTTTTATAACTTTAAAATACAATGAACGACCGAGTGGCTAGAACTCTGGCTCTCGGTACCACATTCAGGTTCGAATCCCGGCGGTGCCCGCGGATGTTTGTAGTGGTTCGGAATCCACTTTAAACCGTAGGTCTCGGTCTAATATGATCGTAGAGCGTTGAGTCTAAAGATTGTAGTACATTTTTCCTAAAAAACGCGATACATCGAAGAGCTTTATTTTCAACATTGCTTTCTCGACCAATAAAAAAAAAATATTAAGAAATAAAAATAAAGATTAAAATTAAATAAAAAATAATTAACTAATTAAATTAATATAAAAAAATTTAATAATTAAAATTAATATTAAATAAAAAATAATTAATAATTAAAAATAAAATAAATAATCAGCTGAGCCGGTATACGAATTACCCATGAAATTTAGGAGAAATTCAAAGTAAGGAAAAAACGCATAGCAGCAATATTAAATTAAAAAAATAAAATCTATAAAATTCCAAACGATTTTCTTTTAGCGAAAAATCTCATTTTTATCTTTGAACTAAAATTCTTTGCTTTCACAGACGATTTTTGAACAATTTTACATTATTTAATTAATCAATTATATGATTGTTAGCACGTAGAGGGGAAATTTGAATAAACCAATAAGAATAGCTCTTGAAAGCAATTAAAAAATAAATAATAAACTAACAAGAAACGTAAGAAAGTGGTCAAATGAATTCTCTATCCTTTAATCAATATTAGATTCAGCTTTACCTCTTAATCTGAAAATTCTAATATCTCTCCTCTTATCTTCGTCCAGTATTAGCTTATGCAAGCCCAGTTTGGGGTTCTGTTGCACGTACAAATTTTGAAATTATTCAAAGGCTTGAGAACAAAACTCTCAGAATGTTAACGAATTCACCCTGGCACTTTCGTAATGACGATATTAGACGAGCTCTCTCGATTCCAAGTTGAAGACAATTTGTTCACAAAATTTCTACTAAAATTCTATAATGATATACGAAACATCAATAATCCTATATTAAATATCCTACAAAATTACGATTATGATATTTCTTCCTAAGAAACATAGTAAAAGACCTCACGCACTGTTCTAAATATTTTAAATTAATTCCTTACAACTGCCTAGATGAAAAAGTTCGCTTTTCTCCAAAGCTATTTTTCTCCTAATTTGACCTTTGCTCATTCTGTTTTATTACATGCAACTGATTTCATCAACATCTACATTTTTGGAAATTTTTTTTTTTTTTTCATTTTATAATTTTATTAAATAAATAATTCTTTTTTTTTTAAAAAAAGGGCGTTTAATTATGTATTTTTTGTTTATTAACTCAAAGGGCATGAGACCACCGCTATGTTTCCAGCATTTTTACAGTGAGGAGCTAGTGGCCGCTACGCGGCCAAGGATCTCCGTGTTAATCTACAATAAGAGGGTCAAATGAATATATATAAATATATAATAATTTTTTCTTGTTTCACGATTTATTTAATAGATGCAAAGTGTTTGTTTAAAGTAAAAGGTTCTTTAAGAAACAGTACAAGTAAAATTCCCTGCAATAAACAAGATGAGTAATTTTCCGCACATTACTCATTCAACATCAAAACACATTTTGTAACGTTGAAGGCGGCACACATTACGATAACAAACGCACGTCGTCTATTTCTGTAAACAATGACCCATGAAACAAATTCTTCTATTGAAAAACTTAACTTGCATGGTAAAGTCTGTAACAACTAAGTTACAAATTTTAAAATGTTTGATCATCACGTGTTTGCATAATGTCACATGAGTAAAATGTCTGGTAGATTTACTTATTTTATGTTTTGTTATCATTTATGACTAGCACCAATCTTATGAAATAAATAGGATTTTTAGTATATCGTTAGAAAACAATGAGTTAGAACGAAATTGTCCACCCCGTGGTCCTATGAATATTTTAAAAATTAACTGACATTATGAAGAAAAATTAAAAATTTGATTTTAAAATAATATTCTTGCGAATATCAGGATGAATATTTGCCGGTTTATTTATGATTTTTACAGTCCTGAGTTCAGTTATAATGATTTAGGAATTATATTCTGCGAACTCATGATGTGCGCGCATATTGGAACCCTCCTAATCATAAGCAGGTTCACATATTTTCACTTCCAAGTGACCTGAATGACCATCCCTAGGTACTCACAGTTGATTGTTATTAGCAGAGCAAATCAGACTCTTAGTTGAAGTTATTGTATTAGAAACAATACGTAAC
>BPLR01009857.1:0-92082 GCA_021605095.1 Caerostris extrusa | reverse complement strand
AAGAATAAGGTTTAACATATAGCAAAAACTTCATTCAGTAAAAAAGAGGATACTAAAACACCACTATATTTCTCGAAAACATTCTATACCACTTCCAAAAACCCACCAGTTGTCAGGTTTAAAATCATCTTTGAATATCGCCGCATCCACTTATGCTCAATAACGAATAAAAAACAAGATAACAAACGCAGACTTTTTCCAAAATGGCGAAAATAAATCATGATTGCCTTTCTCCATCCATCAATTTCCTAAGAGCTCCGGAAGATTTCCAAAATATGAATCTCTGCCCCACTTAGAAGCAATAAATGGAAAGGAGGCAAGGATTTGCGATTCGGACGAATGTCGGGTTATGTTCCGTGCTTTTTGAAGAATAATGATCGTCCATGAACGCTTGTCTTATCGAATTCGATTAGGCTTAAATCCGGCAAATAGTGAGCGAAACTTTGACACGTCACGAGCACGTTTCTGGATATGCAGAAAGGGAACGCGAGGTTTGGTGACGTCATTTTAGTTGTCACTTTCGGTAATGGATTCAGATGCGTTTCGTTTGTTTTAGTTTATGGAGTACTAGGTTTGCTATTGCTCGGGAAAATTAAACGTCTGTTTATTGATTAAAGGAAATGTATATTTTATCGAATGGAATTTGTGATTTTATATTCATGAAAGCAGCAAAAAAAAAAAAAAAAAAAATAAATAAATAAATAAAAAAAAAAAAAAAATTTTTTTTGACGCATTTAGTGAAATTTGTTGTTTTTTAATAAAAATGAATTATCTAATGTTATTCAGATATTTTCGCAAAATATGTTTTTTTAGATGTTGTCTTATAAAAGCCACTTTTCGTGTAAAAAAATGAAAAACTGCATATATTTTCAGACTTTTAGATTATAAGATACCATAAATAACTACGTGGATTTTTAATTTGGTTTGTTTGTCCCTTTACGGTCATGTTTTACACACACTAAGGCTAATTAGATCGGGACCTACAGTTTAAGGTTAATCTACTACTATTCACATCACTGTGCGTAGAGCTGAGTTGCCCCTATACAATTTGGGAATGATGCGGGTGAGAAGAAGTCTGATTGGGCTCTGTAACGCTCTACGGTTATATGAGACCGAGACCTACGGCTTAAAGTGGATTGGGAACCACTACAAACAGCCATGGCACCGCCGGGACTCGAATTCGAAACCTATGGTACCGATGACCAGAGCGCTATTTAATTCTCCAGGCCGCCACGTTAAACTGTAGGTCTCGGTCTAATTAGCCCAAAGTTTGGACAAAATGACAGTAGAACTACAAACCAAACCAACCTGTGTCTCAAGTCTCAACCCAACCACACCCAGTTTACAAACCAGCTGCACAACCCACATCACTCTATATTTTTAATTAACTGATTTTCTATAAAAAATTATAAAATGTAAATAAATTGGTTATTCAGTACTAAAACAAACTTAAACACTATATTTCACGAAAACAGTCTATATACCAGTCTCAAAAACTCGCCAGTTGTCAGGTTTAAAATCACCTTTGAATATCGCCGCATCCACTTATGCTCAGCGAATAAAAAGCAAGATAACAAACGCAGACTTTCCCAAAATGGCGAAAATGAATCATAATTGCCTTTCTCCATTCATCAACTTCCTAAGAGCTCCGGAAGATTTCCACAATATAAATCTTTGCCCCACTTAGAAGAAATAAATGGACGGAGGCAGGATTCGGCGATTTGGGCGAATGTCAGTTTATGTTCCGTGCTTATTTGCCGAATAATGATCGGCGATGAGCGCTTGTCTTATCGAATTCGATTAGGCTTAAAATCTGGCAAATAGTGAGCGAAACTTTTGACACGTCACGAGCAACGAGGGGACGCGTGGTTTTGTGACGTCATTTTAGTTGTCATTTTCGGTAAGGGATTCAGATGTGTTTCGTTTTAGTTCGGGGGAGTAGGTTTGCCATAGTTGGAAAATTAAACGTCTGTTTGTTGATTAAATTAAATGTCTATTTTATTGAAAGGAATGCGTGAGTTTATATTCAAGATAAGAAAAATATTGATAAATTTAGTGAAATTTGTTGCTTTTAATAAAAATGCATTATTTAATGTTATATAATGGCTAAATATGTTTATTAGAATTTGTCTTATAAAAACCACTTTTTGTGTAAAAAAAAATGAAAAAAAAAAATTATCACTGCATATATATATTTTTAATTTCCAGGAGATTACAAAAATGCTTTAAATATTAACAACTTGGAATCTTCATTTGTCTTACTTGTCGCTCTATGGTAATTTTTTACACACTGAGGCTAATTAAGGCTGGGACCTACAGTTTAAAGTGAATCTCTAACAACTAACAAATATCCATACCAACCCCAGGAAATTTGTGGTACCAAAGACCAAAAAGTTAGTCACTTGGCCACCAGGCTGATAATTTTAATTTGGAAATTAACATTGTAAAAAGTTATTCAATGGTCAACCATCATTATAAAATGTTTATTTAAATTCTCTCTAGTATTAGAACATTTATGATAGTTATCATATGCCACTAAAATTAGAAACATGTAATAAAATTAGTTACGTATTTTGTCATTATAAAACAATATCATTTCGAGTTCGTATATTTTTAAAAAACAAGAAATATTTTGACTATAAATAATAAAGAAACCTACTTTATTTATAGCTTATACATTTTTTATTTTAAATTATTTATAATTTGATTTTATTTAGTTTTTGTTGCATTAAAATATTTGTTGTATAAAACTTGAAATCTAATGTTTCAATTTTATCATTTTAAATTTATTTTTAATACAATAAAAATGATCATTATCATCATCAGTGGTGCAACAGCCTCATAGTGGGACAAGGTCATTACTATTAGCAGATTTCTGGACAGGAGACTTTTTGTTTTTACGGAGAAGGGTTGGCAACCTTACACCCCAGCGTTCTGCGGTCATATTAGACCGAGAACTATTACTTAAAGTGGATTCCATAATAAAAATAGGTGTAGAAAATTTTGAAAAAGGTGTAATAGATTTAGAAAATTCTTTTAAAAGTTACCAAATAAATTATTTAACCTATGATAATTTTCTTCGTCATTTTTAAATAATTCCTTTATTCTTTATTTTTTCAGTAGAAAAATCGGTAGAATAAAAGAAAGAAAAAGTAAATATAAGTTTAGTAAACGAACATTGCAATCAGTTAAAATTAATAGTAACTCAATTTGTTTTTACTATTAGTAAAATAAATTGAGAAGCATGCAACTGTACAATACGTAAACAATCCACAAGAACACGGCATATCTAATGCAAAGTCGATCAATTTAAACTTTCCTATGCATCACTGTTCATGCATCCACGACTTCCGAAACAACTCCCAAAACTGACGTCACCTACCACCAGGATGACACAGTGCTATTTAATCCATCGCGCAGTCACTATGGGTGACAGGGATTACATAGCTGGACACGTCGGAATCCTTTTTTTTCGGTCACCACCCCCCCTATCTTGAGGGGTGGATGCCTTTCCATCTAATTCTCCCCCACCCCTCCCCATTGCGACCGACTAGGCTACGTCACGGTCACCATTAATTATCGGGGCGAGAGTGAGCAGATTAAATTAAACAAACTTAATGCGGTTTTCAGAAGCGCGGAGTTTATTAGGGGAGTGCAATAACTGTCGCTGGGACTCTAAAGATGGCGGGGATTTATCATCCTCTCAAAAGCCGCAGCGGTTTCCGATACGCACGATAATTATAACTACCATCGAACCTACCAGCCGACCATAAATGTGTTCGTCGTCGTCGCCTTAAATAAAACAACACAAATCCTTGACCCCCCCTTTAAAACTCGTTTCGCAGCTATATGTTGCCATCCCCCCCCCTTGTAGTAAGACCATGGAGAGAGTCGATCTTGGCAGACTTTGTGTCCACTTTTACGGTTGGAGCTGGTTTTACAGTGGATTTCGGTTTGAAAATTTGATTACTGTGCAAGAACGTTTGGCATCATGGTGCGTGTGGTTGGGGTTCGTTGGAATATTGCTGAGAGAATTCAAAGCTCGAAATTAGATGTAATTATCCAGTTACAGTTGCGATAATATGTTTTCATGAACATTTTCAATTGCAAGTTTAATTACTAATGTCTTTATGTAATTAAAATAGCCGTAAAGTATTGTAAACCACTATGACTAAATAATAAAAACAAATATACTAAAGAACACAATTATGTGTCTTAAAGCAGTAATTCTAGGGACCTGATGGCTGGTGATTGCCGTTCGGTGCCAAAGGTTTCGAATCTCGGCGGTTTTTTTTCGATGACCTTTTCTTTTGTCATGGATGATTGTAGCTGTTTAGAATACAGTTTTAAACATAGGTTTCGATGACTGTAGCGCGATGTTCTTCGGACAGACAACCCTACCCGTAAAAAAAGTCAGCGTCACGTCTGGTATGTTATTTTTGCAAATTTTGTACTAATTGCCTAACTGAATTGATACAAATTCATATTTTTTAGGTTCTATTATATGAACATTTAAGTATGCATTTACAAAATCGATTCCTTTCAATTGAATTATCGAATTTTTAAGCAAATTGATAAAAGCAGCCTTACAATAGGTAAACAATCCAACGATCCACAGATAAGACCACAGCATAGTATCTAATGCAAAGTCGATCACTTTAACTTTCCTATGCCTTCACGACTTCCGAAACAACCACCAAACTGACGTCACCCGCCACCGGGAAGGTCACAGTGCTATTTAATCCATCGCACAGTCACTACTCATTTATGGTGACAGGGATTACATAGCCGGGCACGTCGCAATCCTTTTTTTGGCCTCCACTCCTATCTTGTGGGGTGATGGCTTTCCAGCGGATGCTCCCCGACCAACTCCACCCTTCCCATTTCGACCGACTAGGCTACGTCATGGTCACGATTAAATATCTGGGCTAGAGTGAGCAGATTAAATTAAACAAATTTAATGCGGTTTTCAGAAGCACGGAGTTTATTAGGAGTGCAATAACTGTCGCTGGGACTCGAAAGATGGCGATAATTTACCCATCCTCGCAAAAGCCGCAACGGCTTCCGATACGCACGATAATTATAACTACCATCGAACCTACCAGCGAACCATAAATGTGTTCGTCGTCGCCTTGAATAAAACGACACAAATCCGCCCCCTGCCCCCCCCGCCTTTAAAGTCGTTTGGCAGCTATAGGTTGGCCTCCCTCCCCGTAGTAAGTCCCTGTCGAGAGTCGATTTTGGAAGACTTTGTGTCCACTTTTACGGTTGGAGCTGGTCTTATAGCGGATTTCGGTTTGCAAATTTGATTATCTGTGCAACAACGTTTAGCATCATGGTGTGTGTGGCTGTGGCTCGTAGGGATATTGCTGAGCGGATTCCAAGCTCGAAATTGAATGTAATTATCGAGTTACAGTTGCGATAATATGGCTTCATGAATATTTTCAATTGAAAGTTTAATTACCTAATATATTTTTGTACTTATAATAGCACTAAAGTATTAGGCACCCGTATGACTTATGAATAAAATCAAATAGACTGAATAATACAATCATGTTTCTTATAGCAGTGATCTCAATCTGGGGTTAGTGTCCTCTACAGTAGAGGTCTCCAACATCTTAGATTGCATGGTCTGTAAGACGAAAATAATTGAAAGTTGTACGCAAACAATATATATATACGGGATTAGGCGTGAAAAATTTAATTATTTATTTTAAAAAATGTACAAAAATTGTAATTAATTTACACATTTTCATTTTTAATTCGAATTTAATGTGATTGGAATTGTTTAATAATATCGGAAACGTCTGGTTTGATGCTTTTGTTAATGTTATTCAAAAAATCTGGTTTTAGTTGAGAATTCTCTATGTGCTACTGAAAAAACCAGACATACCAATCAATGTGAGAACATCACACTCGATTTATATACGATCATATACTCGCAAGTGTCATTGGCGAACCCCTGGGGGTACGCGTACCACATTTTGTAGATCATTGATAGAGACCATGAAAGATACCCATAGTTGAAATTCTGATCCTTTGCGACTGTTTTTCTTGCTAAATGTTGTCGATATAGTTCGGATGGCCTATTATAATAATTAATACCTAATTTAATATATTTTTTAAACAGTTAAACTGATGTTAAGATGGTCGTTTGCTATTTAAAAAATGTTTTTCTAATTATTGAGATTTATTTATAATTGTCAAAAAATATTTTATTAATAGCAGCCTATAGCGTATGTTAATTGTTGTTAATTTGAATTTTAAAAGTGTCTGCGAGCCATTCAAAACTTTTGAAACAGTCATGCATAAAATCGTAAAAATGTTTATATAGCATTACTGTCATATAGCAAAACTTTTATTCAGTGAAAAACAGGGTACTTTAAACACCAATCAATATTTATACGCAAGATTATTTCGCATAAAATTGAAAAATTCCAAAAACTTTCAGGTTGTCAAGGTTTAAAATATGTCTTGAATATCGCAAGCATCTTAAAGGTAGTAAAAAAGTGAATTACGAGATGCAAACGCTATTAATTTCCAAATTCCAAAATAAATCACAAAAATTTCTCCACCTAAATATATAACGTTATAGCAAATGTCAAAAATAAAATCTCAAAAAATTATCATTAAACAAAACTAAAATCATAGGAGGCAACCTAATTGAAGAATCATCATTTATAAATGATTTAAAGAAATCATCATTAAAAAGTTGAAAAGAAAATCGCCAGTTGCTTAATTAATTATTGTCAACAATGTTGAAATACATCTTAAATTTCCAATTTTGAAACAAATCAAAGAAACTAAACAATATTCAAAACAAAACAGCAAATTAGTTTCTATTAGCATAATTTTTAAACACTTTTGAGACACTGAACTCACATAATTTTAATTTAATTTCCCAATTCATTTCCCATTGCTGAAAATCAATTTAAACGAAGTTTTGATTTTGATGAACAGAAAGTTTGTTTTGCAATTCCATTGTTTGTAAACAATTGATGGATCAAAAATGATAAGAATATTTGTAATTTATTTATTTAATAAAAATGCATTTTTAATAACTTTGCTATGAGTAATTTTGCATATATATATTTCTTATTCCACTTGATCGAGTCTTTTTGTCATTTTAAACCAATCCGATGGACCTAAGCTATCTCATTAAGGAGGGAGGGCTAGGTTTGATTTGTTTGATGGAGCACCCATAGGTGGAAGTCTAACTTGGCTCCTTGACGCCAAAGGAGGGCAGTGTTTTCAAGGAAGACTTTTTCCAAACAACTATCCCTGCCAGCGTATCGTATGGGAAAACCTGAATACTCCCAGACCAGAGCGCTAGTCCGATTCATCAGACAAAATTCTAGTAGATCATAAATGCCATCCAGCCTCCTTTTTTTTTTTAATTTTTAATTTGGTTTTTGTCAATTAGCCCAAAGTGTGCACTAAAAACGATTGTAGAGCGGCAAACAGAACCAAACCGCAATAAAAAAAATTATATATATATAATGTAAAGAAATTTTATAGATTAAGTTTCAAAAAATCATTTTAGTTACAAATGGTCACTAGTTATAAACTATATAGTAAGAAAAGCTTTGCAAGAATAAGGTTTAACATACAGCAAAACTTTATTCAGTGAAAGAGGGTTCTAAAACACCACCAATATTTCTCGAAAACAGTCCTGTACCAGTTCCAAAAACTTTCAGTTGTCATGTTTAAAATCATCTTTGAATATCGCCGCATCCACTTATGCTCAGCGAATAAAAAGCAAGATAACAAACGCAGACTTTTCCAAAATGGCGAAAATAAATCATGATTGCCTTTCTCCATCCATCAATATCTTAAGAGCTCCGGAAGATTTCCAAAATATGAATCTCTGCCCCACTTAGAAGAAATAAATGGAACGGAGGCAAGGATTGTGCGATTCGGGCGAATGCCAGGTTATGTTCCGTGCTTATTTGCCAAATAATGATCGCCGATGAATGCCTGTCTTATCGAATTCGATTAGGCTTAAATCCGGCAAATAGTGAGCAAAACTTTTGACACGTCACGAGCGAGATTCTGGATATGCAGAAAGGGAACGCGAGGTTTGGTGATGTCATTTTTGTTGTCACTTTCGGTAATGGATTCAGATGTGTTTCGTTTTAATTTTTGGAGTAGATTTGCTGCTATTGCTCGGGCAAATTAAACGTCTGTTTGTCGATTAAAGAAAATATCTATTTAATAGAATTGAATTTAGGAGTTTATAGTCATGAATGGGAAAATACTAACAAATTTAGTGAAATTTGTTGTTTTTTAATGAAAATGCATTATCTAACTCTATTCAGATATTTTGGCTAAATATGTTTTTTAGAATTTGTCTTATAAAAGGTTGTTTTTGTGTAAAAAATGAAAAACTGCATATTCTCTCAGACTTCTAGAATACAAAATGCCTTAAATAAATACTTGGAATTTTAATTTGGCTTTTTTGTCACTCTACAGTCATATTTTACACACTAAGGCTAATTAGATCGGGACCTACAGTTTAAAGTTAATCTACTACTACTACACCACATCATTTGCCTAGACCTAAGTTGCCCCTATACAATTTGGGAATGATGCGGGTGAGAAGAAGTCTGATTTGGCTCTGTGACACTCTACGGTTATACGAGATTGAGACCTGCGGCTTAAAGTGGATTCGGAACCACTACAAACAACCATGGCACCGCCCGGACTAGAATTCGAAACATGTGGTACCGATAGCCAGAGCGTTATTCAATTGGCCCTCAGGCCGGCATGTTAAAGTGTAGGTCTCGGTCTAATTAGCCCAGTGTGCGGACAAAATGACAGTAGAACTACAAACAAAAACAAACCTGTGTCTCAAGTCTCAACCCAACCACACCCAGTTGCAAACCAGCTGCACAACCCACATCACTATATACTTTAATTAGAAAATTTTCTATAAAAAAATTTATAAATTGTAAATGAATTGGTATAGAATAAGTTTCAGAATATTTGTTGCTGTGAATGTCACTATTTTTAAACAAACTTAAACAAGCTTATGCAAGAATAAGGTTTAGCATATAGCAAAACTTTATTCAGTACTACACTATTCACTAGTAAAAACTTTATTCAGTATATTTCACGAAAACAGTCTATATACCAGTCCCAAAAAACTCGCCAGTTGTCAGGTTTAAAATCATCTTTGATTATCGCCGCATCCACTTATGTTCAGCGAATAAAAAGCAAGATAACAAACGCAGACTTTTCCAAAAAGGGCGAAAATAAATCATGATTGTCTTTCTCCATTCATCAACTTCCTAAGAGCTCCGGAAGATTCCAAAATATAAATCTCTGCCCCACTTAGAAGAAATAAATGGACGGAGGCAAAGGATTCTGCGATTTGGGCGATTGTCAGGTTATGTTCCGTGCTTATTTGCGGAATAATGATCGGCGATGAACGTTTGTCTTATCGAATTCGATTAGGCTTAAATCCGGCAAATAGGGAGCGAAACTTTTGACACGTCACGAGCACGTTTCTGGATATGCAGAAAGGGAACGCGAGGTTTGGTGACGTCACTAAAGTTGTCACTTTCGGTAATGGATTCAGATGTGTTTTCGATTTATTTTGTGGACTAGGTTTGCTGCTATTGCTGAGGCAAATTAGGCGTCTGTTTGTTGATTAAAGAAAATGCTTATTTTATCGAATGGAGTTTGTATTCATGAAAAAAAGTATTTAGTGAAATTTGTTGTTTTTAATAAAAATGCATTATTTAATGTTATTCATATACTTTGGCTGAATAAGTTTTTAGAATTTGCCTTATAAAAGCCACTTTTTGTGTAAAAAAATGAAAAACTGCATATTCTTTCTTACTTTTAGAAAACAAAATGTCTTAAATAATCACTTGGAATTTTAATTTGGCTTTTGTCCACTCTACGGTCATGTTTTTACACACTAAGGCTAATTAGACCGGTACCTACAGTTTGAGGTTAATCTACTATTACTACTAAACCATATCACTGTGCCTGAAGCTGAGTTGCCCCTATACAGTTTGGGAATTATGCGGGTGAGAAGAAGCCCGATTGGGCTCTGTGACGCTCTACGGTTATATGAGACCGATATTTACGGCTTAAAGTGGATTCGGAACCACTACAAACAACCATGGCACAGCCGGGACTCGAATTTGAAAAAACCTGTGGTACCGATAGCCAGAGCATTATTCAATTCGCCTCAGGCCACCACGTTAAACTGTAGGTCTCGGTCTAATTAGCCCAGAGTTTGGACAAAATGACAGTAGAACTACAAACCAAACCAACCCGTGTCTCAAGTCTCAACACAACCACACCCAGTTACCATCCAGCTGCACAACCCACAACACAACATATTTTAATTAACCGATTTTCTACAAAAAAAAATCTATAAAATGTAAAAATTTTATAGAATAAGTTTCAGAAATTTTTTTGCTATGAATTTCTCTACTTATAAACGAACCTAAACAAGCATGTGATAAACAAGCTTATAGAAGAATAAGTAACTTTCAAAACTTTATTCAGTAAAAGAGTGTACTAAAACATCACTCTATTTCACGAATCAGTCATATACCAGTTCCAAAAACTCTCTAGTTGTCAGGTTTGAAATCCTCTTTGAGTATCGCCGCATCCACTTATGCTCAGCGGAATAAAAAGCAAGATAACAAACGCAGACTTTCCCAAAATGGCGAAAATAAATCATGATTGCCTTTCTCCATCCATCAATTTCCTAAGAGCTCCGGAAGATTCCAAAATATGAATCTCTGCCCCACTTAGTAAGAAATGAATGGACGGAGGCAAGGATTGGGCGAATGTCAGGTTATGTTCCATGCTTATTTGCCGAATAATGATCGGCCATGAACGCTTGTCTTATCGAATTCGATTAGGCTTAAAATCCGGCAAATAGTGAGCGAAACTTTTGACACTTCACGAGCACGTTTCTGGATATGCAGAAAGGGAACGCGGGGTTTGGTGACATCTTTTAGTTGTCACTTTCGGTAATGGATTCAGATATGTTTCGTTTTAGTTTGTGGGTAGGTTTGCCATTGTTGAGAAAAATTAAACGTCTGTTTGTTGATTAAAGGAAATGTCTATTTTATGGAATGGAATGTGTGCGTTTATATTCATGGAAGCAGCAAAAGTTGATTCATTTAGTAAAATTTGTTGTTTTTTAATAAAACTGCGTTAAATATTTTTTCTAAATATGTTTTTGAAAAAATTTGTCTTATAAATAGACAATATATAAAGTCTCTCTTTAAAAAAAAAAATATAGTCACTTATAAAAATCACTTTTTGCATAAAAATGAAAAATACATATTTTTTTTTACATTTAGTAGATTGCAAAATGCCTTAAATAACTACTTAGCACAACTCATGGCTCAGTCGTAACGTGCGGAACTGGTAAGTAGGAGGGCTTAGGTTCAATCCGTTGGCGGCATTGATCTAAAGACTGTTTCAGAAAACAAGGAGACTCGATGATGTTTGTGATGTTCAGCCTTTTGCCTCGTGTGTCAGATTACCTGGTGGAAGTTTTCTGGGTTTTCTTCTATACGATACGCAAATGAGAGATAGTCCTCCCGAAAGGTACTGCCCTCCTTCAGCGACTCGGAGCCAAGTCAGACTTCTACCTACGGATTCTCCATCTCTACACTAACATCTCCATCTAACACTAACACAACTGCTTGGAATTTTAATTTTTTGCTTGTTTATCGCTCTACTGTCATTTATTACACACTGGGGCTGATTAGACCGGAAACTAGAATTTAAAATGATTCCCGAGCCACTAACAAACATCCATACAATCTGGAGGATGTTTGTGGTACCAAAGGCCAAAGCACTAGCCACTTGACTACCAGCATGCAAATTTTAATTTGAAAATTAGCATTGTGTTGACCGTCGTTACTAAAATTTTCTCTAGTATTAAAATATTTATGATAATTGTTATCATATGCCGCTACAATTAGATACATGCAATAAACCTCATCATCTATTTTGTCACCATAACACAATGTCGTTTCGAGTTTGTATATTTACAAAAACAACCAATATTTTGATTATTTTTTTTCTTCTAATGCAGATGGCAAACACTGAGACACTTGGTCTTGGATGCCTTAAGGCAAGCTCTGCACAAACGTTACTCACTTTGCATTACCCAGGGGGCGCGGGTAACTTGAAGATAAGCCACGGACGCGGAGTAACAATGCCCCCGCAACGCTCTACGATCCTATTCGACCGGGACCTACAGTTTAAAGTGCATTCCGAACCACTACAACATCCATGGCACCGCCGGGACTCGAACCTGAAACCTGTGGTACCGAGCGCCAGAGCTCTAGCCACTCGGCCATTCAAGGCCCATATTTTGATTATAAATAATGAAAAAAACTTACGTTATTTATAATTTGATTTTATGTAGTTTTTATTGGATTAAAATATTTGTTGTTGTATTAAATTTGAAAGCTAATGTTTTAATTTTATGATTTTAAATTTCTTTTAATCAGTGTAGAAAATTCTTTTAAAAATTACCAAATAAATTATTTAATCTATGATATTTTTCTTTTTCATTTTTAAATGATCCTTTTATCCTTTGTTTAAATTTTATGGAAAACCAGATGGAACAAAAAAGGATTGAGTAGAATTATTAGAGAGAAAAAGTAAATATAAGTTTAGTAAAGGAACATATATACAGAACGAACAGAATGTAAAAAAATTGCATATCGCGAATATAATGTATTTTTTTGGCAGAACAACGTCTACCGTGTTCTGCTAGTATGTATATATAAACACTTAAAATTATTTCTTGAAACAGAAAACAAAACCTTTAATCGAAATATACCTAGAAAAATGTAATCTTTTAATAACGTTTCAATTACATTTCTACTGTGAAACATTTTAATCACATTTCTATTGTAATCAGAGCCTTTCTATTGCAAAATACAAACTCAAAAACTGCATTTGTACTTTTAGCACTTTTGATTTCGCCCTGAAAACCAAGCGAATGATTCTCTACATTTAAAATGATAGTATTTGTTGGCTGCGAAAACGACCGCCGCGGCACATTTAGATGCATTGAAGTGTTGATGCCCAAACGACATGTTCCTTTCTCTTTTTCCACCGTAAACGCAATAAAAAGAATCTCCAAGCCTAACTGTTATCAATGTTCCTTTGGAAACAAACTTGGACGACAGCAAATCGGACGGAAAATGCTGTGCCGGATAATTTTAGACTCCCGACACATTTCGCAGAGAAACAACCGACTTGTTTTCCAATAATTGAGAAAAATCCTCCTTTTTCTTTGGATGCCACTGCGGTAAAAACGGATTTTCACTCCGGCGGGAATGTCGGAGCACGTTTTAAAGGGAACATCTACAGCGGCCGTTGTGATTCCCAAACGGATAGGTAACACGTTCGTATTCGAAAGTCATTATTCTCAATCAGTTTCCATTGCAGTTTCTTGGGGTAATGAGCGATAGCATTCCCCTCTAGTCACACCAATATTGGGAATGGGCTGAGACGAGTTCTGCTTTGCATATCTGCCCTTAAGGTCTGCGAGACAAAGGCAGAATGTTTCTTTTATTGCAAGTCATTTAGATTCGGCGAGATCACTTATGGCCCTCTCTCTCTTTAGGTTCGCGAAAAGATTTTATCTTACTAGGAAATCATTTTAGCGGAAAATGTAAAATGATGTTAAAAATATTTCTCATAAAAGCATTTGAACATTGTTTTGTCGCTATAGTTTCTCAGAAGAGGAATGCAAAAATAAACATCATGGCTACGGTAATGATGATTAAGGTATGAAAAGACATGGTGGGTAAATATCGAATGTAAAATTCACGGCATTAATTGGGTAGAATTAATCTTGTTATAAATTTTATACGAAATTATTTCGGGATGAAATGTTTCTCATATTTACCTAAAATATTTGAACATTCCTTGGTCACTATAGTTTCTTGAAACAGAAGGGTAAAAACAAACAATATTACTGTAATGAAGATTGGAATATTGAGATGGCATAGTGATAAAATATCAAATGCGTGATTCATGGCATTAAATAATGGAATTAATCCCCTTATAAATTTTATTTGCCATTCTTTCGGGACCAAAAATTTCTGATATGTACCTAAATATATTTGAACGTTGCTAGATAACTATAGTTTCTTAAAACTGAAGTGTGAAAACAAGTAATACTGCTGTCATAAAAATTAGAACATTAAATGGCATAGTAAGAAAATATTGAATACAAGATTCGTGGCATTAAATAATGGAATTAATCCCTTATAAATTTTATTTTCATTCTTTCGGGACCAAAAATTTCTGATATGTACCTAAATATATTTGAACGTTGCTAGATCACTATAGTTTCTTAAAACTGAAGTGAAAACAAGTAATACTGCTGCCATAAAATTAGAACATTAAATGGCATAGTAAGAAAATATTGAATACAAGATTCGTGGCATTAAATAATGGAATTAATCCTTATAAATTTTATTTGCCATTCTTTCGGGACCAAAAATTTCTGATATGTACCTAAATATATTTGAACGTTGCTAGATCACTATAGGTTCTTAAAACTGAAGTGTGAAAACAAGTAATACTGCTGTCATAAAAATTAGAACATTAAATGGCATAGTAAGAAAATATTGAATACAAGATTCGTGGCATTAATAGGTGGAATTAAACCTCTTATATATCTTATTTTCAATTCTTTCGGGATCAAATATTTGTCATTTGAACCTAAAAATAATTTAACATTGCTTGGTCATTATAGTCTTTTGGAACAGAAGTGTAAAAACTAGCATTGATACTGCAATGAAAATTAGAACATTAAATGGCATAGAAAAAATATCGAACCCAAAATTCGTGGCATTAATTGGATGGAATTAATACCCCTTATAAATCTTATTTGCAATTCTTTCTGGATCAAATATTTCAAATACGTGACTAAAAATATTTGAATGTTGTTTTGCCACTATAATTTCTTGTAGCAGAAGTGTAAAAACATACATTGCTATTGTAACGAAGATTAGATCATTAGTATGGCATAGTAAAATATCGAATGCAAGATTCTTGATATTAACCAAGTGGAGTTAATAAATTTTTTTTGGAGCTCACATATTTAAAAAATATTTTAACATTGTTTTGTCGTTATAATATCTCGGAAAAGGAATATAAAAATAAATATTGTTATTGTAATGATGGTTAAGACATAAAAATGGCATAATGGCAAAAAAAAAAATCAATTGCAAGATACACGAGAGTAATGCAGTTTAATCAATCAACTTCTATTTTATTTTTTTTTTTCTTTTTGGGTTTAAATATTTCTCTTATGGTATGGTTTTGTCACTACAATTTTTTTTTGTGGAGAAATATAAAAATAAGGTATTATAATGGTAGTTAGGATATATACATGTCATGGGAATTTAACCTGATTTAAAGATTAATCGAGGGAATTTAAGCATTTGCTAAATTTTTTTTTATTTCTTAGATACTAGATTCCCAGATACTACGTTTTAGGGGTTGTTTTCACACATTGGTATTTTCTGATTTATTTTCCAGTGGTGCGTATCAAATAATCTGATATATATATTGTTGTTGTTGCGACTTCAGGTAAAAATAATCTGTATTGAAAACTTTTGTATTTCGAGATAGAGAGTGAACAATAAATATAATAAATAACAAGAACAACAGAAAATTTCAATATCTATACAAACGAAGGCTAAGAAAATTTATATATATATATATATAAATATAACATAATATATTTCTTATTAGTTTTTTTAATTAAACCAAACCATATTTTTTAATGGTTAAATATTTTACGCCTGGCAGTATTTGGTGACCTGATGATGCTTACGACTCACTACGCTGATTGCTAGACATGCAGATGTAGGCTATCAGATGATTATCATACTGATGATATCGAAACGGTATCAAAGCCCATGTCTTTATGCTTGATTTTTAAAGAAACTTTTACTTACTTTTTTTCTTTCCAAATAACGAAATGACGAGCTTAATATTATATGAGCATATTTTTAATTATTATTTTTCTTTAAGTATCCTTGCAGTTTTTGGTAATATTTGTTTTACTTTTATGAATCAAACAACGTAAAACATAGATAATTTCACAGAAGCTAAGAAATGCCGGGCCATACCTCTTAGTTCTACACTTTAATGCTATAAGAGTACAATTTCGGCAGGATTTTATTAGCCGTCAGGGCATAAATCACCCAATATTGATTACATCAATGGGCAACTTTATTCTTGGGGGAAAATGGCATGATGTTATTTTTTATATGCAGGATGGTGAAGCAATCCTCCTCTTCAGCTTCTTTCCTTATTGAAAAGGCGCCAATACCAGATATACGCGTTCCTTATTTTTATTTCCCCGGGATCCTCTCACGTGTGAACCTCATTACCAATCGAATGCTCCGTCGATAAGTGCCCATGGAAGCTTTTATTACGAAGGATTAATACATACATAGAAGGGCTCGTTCGAAAAGGGTTTTGGGTCATTCCCTTCCAAGTGTCCTGATCAGCACCTGATCCAACTCTGATTGAAAGAGACACCAAAGAATCCGTTCAAGGAGACTCGTTCAAGTGTGCGAATGAGTCCCGAATGGTATGGATCTCGCGGGATTAATTTTTGTGCTTAGCACAGTAGATGATTCGTAACGGGGATGTAAATCTAATATGGATTACCAGGAATCGTAAGTCTTGATCCGAACAGGAAGAGTTCGGTTTCGGATCGTCTAGTATTAAAAGCGCCATTATTTTTTGGTGTAATATAAAGATTAAATATCTAATCATCAGTAATTTTAATGATTGATTTTCTCTTTTAAAAAAATTGTGATTGATTTTAGTCATTCAATTATGATGTTGCCTGGTTGAACCTGCTACACACTATACTAAAAGTAAAGTGCCATTTTGAACGAACATACCCAAGTGTAGCATCTGAGAAGGACTTCCTCGTGCCCAAAGGAAAGACTTATCTGCCCACAGATTCCCAGTACAAATGAGGAAGATTTCGGTTTGGTATCATTTGTTGGGTTTCGAACCAAGTTCCTTAAGTTCGGTGACCCAACATACTATCCACTAGGCTGCTATGAACCCTCTTTTTATAAATTTTAACGTAAATTGTTTTCAAGCGATAATAAGAAAATATAAAACTTTATTAAGCAATATGTTAGACCAAAATATGAGGGAGAATTTAGGTATGGATAATTCCTTTTAATAGATTTCTTTTTTTTTTTTTTTAGGTAAAATTTTTTTCAATTGACTATAAAAATATATTAAATTAAAAGGAATTATGTTTATTAATTTTTTTCACAAATACAATTAAACTCTACCCACTTATATATAAAAATTCTGACATGACCAGGGATAAAAAATTCTTCTTTATGCTGCAATGTTTCTCCCGATTCTCACTCATTTCAATTACGCTTTCCCGGTCTGGTCTTATGTAGCTAAATCTAATTTAAAAACGCTTGAAACTTTACAAAATATCACTATCCGCCAAATTACCTCTGCTAAATGGTTCACGTGCAATTCTGTTATCTGTAAAGCTATTAGCATTCCTTCTTTAAAAGACTTTCTTAAACACTTCTCTATTAAATTTTTTGACACGCTTATTAATCATGAAAATACAACAATCCAGGAGATTAACTCTTACGTTCCCAATTATGATTTGAAACGCTCGCGCAAAATTTTAATTTAATTTCTAATTTAATTTTTAAATATTTTTCTTTTATTTATTTATAATTATAAGTTGATTTCATTATATTTGTAAATATATTCTGGGCAATTTTCATTGTTTCAACTGTATTTACCCATGTCATATCGGATATGCAGCTCTCAGGGGTTAAATAGCTCCAAAAATACGAATATGTCAACTGCCAATTGAGTAACATTTGATTTAAATAAGAGTTATTTTTTGATAACATTGTTGTTTGCAGGTAAAAAAAAAAAATCAAAACAAATTGAATGTCAAATAAACAACTAGAGAAAAGAGCAAACAATTTTGAATGCATAAAATAAGCATCAAAAAGATGTTTTATTGTAATAGAGAAAATTTCTAAACAATTTTAGAAATATCATCAGTATCAATAACTAAATTTATACATTCATTATCTATTAAATAAATCTCCAATAATATCTCTTTAATTGCAAAATGTAATTATTAGAAATAAAACTTATAATATAATGTTATTATTAAAAGAAATTTTTTTTTAAAAAATGATCACATGAAAAGGAGCACACATAAAAATAAACTGCAAATAATACATTTTGAGCAGCAGAAAAATGGGATCAAAATGTATGACCTGTCATCTAAGTTATCAGATAAAAATAAAATATTTTCTCTCGGGCTTATATATTTATTATTACTTTTTCCCAGAGTTTCTATATCTTGAGGATTGTGGGATCCCAAATATTTGAGAAAAACAGTATGTTAGATTTTGCATTGTGAGTCGATTACTGGCGAGTCAGAAAAATTTCTTTATTTTTTAATGCATTTTCATAAAAATGTAATCGTATGCACGAATAATTATTTTTTATTAAATAAAGAAAATATTTTCCTTCAGCAATGTTAACAACATTTTAATGTTCAAACCATTAGTCATCGCAACGTATCGAATCTTGGTTTTTTTTATGGCTTTGACGTTATTGAAATTTATTACAGCTTGGAAATTATTTCACTTTATTATAATAATACGTTTTTAAGCACAGTTTTGAAATGCGTATGTTGCACGTTGTGGTCGTTTTCTGCACATGCGCACTAATTATTTTCATCTATCGGTTATTGACAGACGCCATTTTGGAAGCTTGGGCTTGCTCAATGTTTATTTATACTTTTCGACAATGTCTTAGGTAATTGAAATTCTCAACGATTGCGAAATACTCATTGTTATTTGTTTCTTCAATGCAAGAAGCTTGAAAACGAACCAAAATTCATCGGCGGATTAATGAAGTGTATGGAAGCGTCGATGCGCCTTCGGGCAGGCCGACTTGTTGTATAATGAAGTGTATGGTTGATTGGTTGGTTGGTGGTTAGATTTGGTTTGGTTTGGTTTGTCGGTCTATGGACGGCACACTTTAGGCTAATTAGACCGGGACTTACAATTTAACGAGGATTCTGAACTATGACACCCATGACACTGTCAGAATTCGAACTTGAAGCCTTAGTACCAAAGGCCAGAGCGCTAACCAACGGGCTATCAGGGGTTGGTTGGTGTAGTTTAATGGCAGAAGTGCCAGAGTTAGCCTAGCTGTGCCAAATAATTAAGAACCAAAATGAAAAATAATTAAAATAAGAAAACTAATATAATTCACACACAAAAAAAATTAAAGAAATTCAGTGATTGAACAAAGTTTACTAATATTAAATACCGTTATAAGGACTGTCATCTCAACAATGAAAAAGAAATTCGAGAATGTAGGAAGTTGATAAGTCACAACTAGCTATGACAAAAAATGGTAAACACAGCAGTCTCGACGAAGAGAAAAAAAACAAACAAGAGAACCAAAGAATAAAGGTAAAGAGATCTGGTAGCTTTGGGTCGTACACATCTAAAGAAGGGGGTGAGATGCTAAAAGAAAACTATGAGAGATAGAATAGTAAGAATATGATGCAGGGCTTTAAAGAGGCCATGCAAACAGTGATGATTCTTGCCCGTTTCACAATCAAAACAACAGTTCATTGAATGCAACCCTTAACTTCACTCAGGAAAATTAAGTTCAAATAGATAAATCATGTGGACTATATTTTGATTTGTTAAGGTGTCCCGCTTAAGGATTTTCGTGTCTCGTGGTTACACAACTAATGCAGACATATTGTGATTGTGACACAACTTGAATTAAACTGCATCGTGCAAACAAAAATAAAAGGTGTGACATTTTAAGCAGTTTTGTTTTACGACAATGCTCGTGCGAATGATCAAAATTGAAAAATTGAAAATTATTATGAAAAATTTGAAAAATTTGTTCAACAACCGCATAGATCCCTGATTTAGCTCCAAATAATTATCATTTGTTCTGACACTTGAAGAAGCTCTTGGGTTATAATTGCTGGATTTGGTTTGGATGATTGGAGTAAGATGATTTGGTTTGGTTTATAGATCTACTGTCCTTTTATGCACACTTTGAGCTAATTAGACTGGGACCTACATTTTAACGTGGATTCCGAACCACTCACAAACATCCGTGAGCCGCCGTTAACCTGAAGCGTGTGAAGACCAGAGCACTAGCCAATTGGCCATCAGGATGCACGATGAAGATTAGGATGTCAAAACTGACGCACAGGAATAGTTAAAAAAAACAGGTGGCAGATTCCTATGAGGAGAAATTAGATTACGATATGAGAAATTCTTTAATAAGTATGGAAGTTTAGTAGAAATGTAGATTATGTGTTCAGGTATTTAAGTGATTATAAACTTTGTTAGTAAAATTGTCCTTGTTTGTTCTTATATAAAAATGATATTTAAAAAACATCGTGGATTTTGGTATGATTTAACACTCTTGTATAATTTTTTAATACAAATTAATAAATAAAAACAATAATTAATGCCTGTTATAATTTATTACTACAAATGAACATCTGAAATTAAATGGTATTCTTAAAATTTCTCCAATAGTAAAATTTTTACATTTGATCAATTAACTGAGTTGGTATTTTAATTTGTATGAATTCCTGCATTCATCCACGTAAGCCATTTCAATTGCCTATTTCATAAATATATAAAGATAATTTTCGAACATACTTTGAAAAAAAAAAAAAAAAGGAGTAAAATATGCATACGCATATTTTTATTGAATAAAGTAGGTATCAAAATTTATTTTATAATGATGTTTCTAATATTTCAATTTGCTTTTTGTTAAAAGAACAAGACACATTGAGTCACGGACTATTTCTTTACCCTTTGAATTTTTCCCTTTTTTGTACGGATGGGTTACAATTTTTTTTTTTTACCAAACTCAAATTCGTGATCCTGAAGAAATGAAAAGTCGAATTACAGCATCCATTGAGTGCTATTACTCACATGCAACATATCGACTTGATAAAGAATTTTTAACCAGCCGTTGTAAAGCAATAAAATTTATTTTTCCATTCCTCAATGTGATTAACGAAACAATGTGATTGTCAAACAGAGTTTTATGTATCCGAATAAAAAAAGGCCAAATGCTAAAAGAGAATATAAAAGTCCGAAAGCTACCAAGAGATAAAGTCACTTTCGATGTCTTGAATCAACAACATTTACAACAATAATAATTTTTTAATAATAAAAAATAAAAACTGGACATGCATACATTTCTTTGTTTTCTCCTTTAAGTGAATTTTTATTAATGTATGGTTTTCAGACATTCTATAAACTCTCTTTCAAAATTCGCACAGTAAAAATTATTTAAGTTTAACCAGACTATTTTTAAAGAAAAATAAAATTTAAAATATACAAGGCAAATTTGTATTATTTGATAGTTTTCATTTTGTTTATGGGTTTCCATCGTAGTTAGGGTGGATGCGTTCCACATAGTGTAGTACTAATAAATCCTAGTGGGAGAAGAATGCATAATGAATTTTTTTTTTTTTTTTGCAAAAGGATAATAAATTCCTAGAAGTGAATTTATTAGCCTTTTACAAAAAATAAACTATTCCGTATTTGCGTGTCATATAAAAAAAACCAAGAGAATTCCTACCAAGATGCCTAATTGCGGATGCGAAACACTAATATGAGGCCATAATCACCATAAAATTTCCTTTTTGAAATCAGCAACCATAACACACATTTTTGTTTGAATCTCTGTTCGTTCATTAATTGCAAGTTAGTTCAATGACGCTATTAGTTATTTTAACAAAACAATAGTATAAGGGAGACAATTTACAATATTAGGTTTATACTAACACTATTATATTCTTAAAAATAAATGCAGATGCAATTAAGTGAGAAAAAAATTGGATAAGAATGGTTGCTTTATTTGGGTGATTATTAATTTATAATTTATAATACTGAAATTATAATACTAATTTATAATACTGACAGTGAGATACAGTAGAACCTCTTTAAGTCGAACCCCGATAAGTCGAAAACTTCCACAACTCGAAAAAAATATTTGTTCCCTTCCTTCAAGTGGCAAAACCTCCATTACTCGAAATTTCAACTCTCTATATGCCGAAATAATTAGTCAATCCCCACAAGCCATTTTTTATATATTTTCCTCCGTAACTCGAAAAAAAAAATTGGATCTCTATATCTCGAACATTAACAATGTTTGATTTTACAATCTTTTTACAGTCTTTATAACTCTATGATTTGAAACTAATTACCTCTATAGCTCGAAGAAAAATAAGTTACCGACTTTAAGGATTTGCCGACAATGCACGTCATTGTTTCTTAGAAAACAATGTATGATTATATAGTAAATAGAATAACCAACTCTATGAAATAGCAACTCGGAAGAAAAAGAATTTTCTGCTATTTATAGCTTAGATAATGAACGATATTATAGATTAGATATTATAGATAGAGAACGATCAAATTGTCTAAAGGAAAAAAATGATGATGATGATATTATTATTATTATTATTATTAACTGACTTTTTTAATACATAATATTTTCAATTTTAAGGTTGTTTCAGAATTATTTTTTTTTTTATTGTAATACATAATATAACTTTTAAGTTGCAAATAAACATGTTTATTACCTCTGCAACTTGAATTTTCTTTATTTTAGCTCTCTAACTCAAAATAAGTTAGAAAGAATCGAAACCTCTACAAGTTGAACATTTCCTTACAACACTATAACTCGAATTATTTGGCGTCTCCCTTGAAGTTCGACTTACAGCGGTTCTACTGTATTTTAAAATCTCAAATTTTATTTTTTCTCAATAAAATTCACCAGTGCTAAAAAAAATTGTTTTCTCTCTATATATGTACTAATTATACAATATATTACAATATATTTTCTCTTTCATAATCAGTTTGATTGGAATTGATAATAATGAAATGAATACAATATTCAGGAACAAATAATGTAAAGAATTTAGAAAAAAAAATGTCAGTTACATTTCTAGGATTATTATACATCTCATAGAGATTCAGACTATGCATATTCAAAAACCTTTCTCATGCATAACTTGCCTATTTTATGAAGAACCTTATGGGAAGGCAGGTCACCTCATTTTTTAAAACTTTGTAACATTTTTGAGCGGATAAATGTCTTTTCAAAATGTAACCACGGATGCTAGTAAAGGATAAAGAATGGTCGACTCGAAATCTCAGCAGGATGAATGGGAGCGCGAGACATAAGAGGTCTTTGAGAGAGGGGCTCGAAGAGTTGTTATCTTCTTTGGAAATAAATGTTGTTTTCTCCGTGTCAGCAAAGCACATCATTTTCCCGCTGCATTTGCAGATGGAATGGAAAACACAACAGAATGGGTAAAAGTTTACAAAGGTATTTGCTGCGCACCTTTGTGTGGGGTGTTTTTTTTTTTTCCAAAAGCAGTTATTATAGAACGATTATATTTGAGATAAAGTTTTTCATCTTTTTAAAAATAAATAACATCTACGATAATATTCATTATTATTTTTTTTTTACCAAATTGAAGACCTTTACTTTTATTAAGTTGAAGGATCATTCACACCTGAAATATTTTCCTAAACAAAAGTATTCATTTATTATTTAGAAATGTAAGGTGATAAAGTTTTAAAATATGTAAAAACAGAATCGAATACTTTATAATTTTGATATAAGAGTTTATGTTGGAATATCAGAAAGCTATTTGGTTGTTAATAAGTTCTATAAAAAACAAATCTATGGCAAAAAGATGCTATACGAAATTTATGATATTAATCTGCAAAAAAAAAATAAATAAATAAATAAGCCAGATCGAGCTAAATCTACGGTAAAATGAATGTTAGATCCCATCCATGAGAAAAAATTCTATAGCCCAAATATTGCTAGACCAGATCCATGAGTTCACTGATATGCTAAATGAAATGATTTTCGATGCCATTGATGGTGTGGGTTTTAATAATTACTTTTAAAAATGAATAAATTAGTTAAGGATTTCCATCAGAAGGCAGAGTGCCTTCTTGCAATGGCTTTTTCACAATACAATATACAAACGAAAGGCAATTGCTTCTGAAAGTGTTTCCAGGAAGGTTTGCTTCTCTTTTTAGAGGATAACATTGACACAGTTTAATGGTATTCGGACTTCAGTAAGCCGAAAATATCCCAATCTCTTCTCTTTTTGAGGATCACTCAATTTGAACGTTCATCTTCTTTTCTTTGCCATAGATTTGGTCTAGCTTATTTTCTCCTTTGCATAGAAAAATCTCGTGAATCTAATTTATGGTAAAGAAAAAGAGGTGCTAAACCAATCTCAAATACCTCATCTAGCATTCTTTTTGACATAGATTTATCTCAGTGATCTGATCTAACATTCATTTTACAGCAGGTGTATTTCATGGATCTGGTTTCATAATTTTTTTGCATATTGATCTTGTCTAGCCTCCTTTTTGACATGGATTTGTCTTATAGAACTAGTTCGTCTTTTTTTCTATGCTATAGATTCGTGGTAAGAATCTGGTGTAGCATTCTTTTTACCATAGATTTATCTCATGGATCTGATCTAGAATTCATTTTACCATAAATTTATCTCATGTATCTGATCGAGCATTCATTTTACCATAGATTTATTTCATGGATCTGGTTTAACATTATTTTTGTCACAGATTTATTTACCTCAAAGATTGCCTCTATCATCCTTTATGCCATAGATTCGTCTCATAGAACTAATTTGGCTTTTTCCTTTGATATAGATTCAACTGATGGAACTGGTTTAGCATTTTCTCCCATTTGATATAGATTAATTTCATTGATCTGGTGTAGCATTATCTCAACCAAGAGATATATAACAATGTTATAACCAAGAGTTTATAACAACCACTAAGATTATTTAGAGAAAGGTATGTAAAAATATAAAAGTTATAACATAAATATAAATTAATTTTAAAATCTAATGATATACACTAATTACACAAAAATGTCAAACATTTAATAAGGAAATCTTTTTTTAAAAGATAATATTTTAAAAATTTATAAATATTTCTTTTATTCTAAAGATTTTTTTACTTGTGTTACAAATAGTTGTAAAGTTTAAGACATCAATTCATTTCCCTTATAAAAGTGCGAGATTCAAGAAGAAGCTATTATTAATTATTTCTTCCAAAGCAATTATTTAATATACATATATTCTTTCCATGTCATAACTCAAGTTTTTCTCTATATAATAAAAATATTTGCATTTTTATTTTTGAAATTTTATTTTAAAAATAATAAGTTAAAATAAAAAAAACAAACAACAGAAATCAGTTTTATACAGCAATAAAATAATATTATATAAAATATATTAATATCAAATATATATTTTTGTTAGTTTGAGGGAAATATATTTGTTTATATAATTATATCAGATTACTTAAGATGTATTATTATAGGATTATGTTACATGTAACAAAGTATATAAATTTTTAAGTTAATATTATTGTATCCTTTTTTGGTAAAGAAGATGATATTAGATTACACGAATGCATTTTAAGTTTGCTTGACTAATCCTTCTAATAAATGATTTGTAATTTATTTTTACAACTGGTGAATATGAATGAGCCTATCAAATTTAAGTATACACTTTATTATTGTAGGAATATTTTAGGTTTTAAAACTTTTCAATCTAACAGTTTTAATAGACTCTCAGTTTGTATTTTCCTATTGACACTTGAACATAGTATTTATAATTTTTGACACTAATTTGATACATTTAAATCTTTTTTATGTTTTATTGCATGCATGTAAATGAATGCACAACCTGTCACAAAAAAATAGTTGCAATAAAATTGTCAATTAATGGGATTTGTGAGTTAAAGCTCGCAAAGTTACGCTTCAGAATATTTAGTTGATTAGGTTACGCTGCTCAATTGTAGTGGTACACCCAGTTAATTCAATTCAGTCACTCCCCAATATCTCATTGTGTGCCAATTGTGCAGATAAAGCGTGTTTAAATATGCAGCACGAGGGGTTCAGATATTAAAATATTGCGTTTAATGATTTGATATAGAATGTGTGCGTTAAATATAATTATTTTACCATCAAACAGTCCACCAGACAGGACCGTGATGTTGACAGAGAATGCTAAATTAACTGTAATGAAAGGACCGGCGTGCATTAAGCCAACCTGACAATTATAAAAGTCTTCGAAATTTCTGCTTAGTTATGCATAATGCCGGTTTAAATTGATATTTCATTAAAGATAGATTTAAATTCAAATTGATAAATTTATTGGGTGAATAATAATCGTAATAATAATAATAATAATAATAAAGAAAACATGGCGCATTTTATTTAATACAAAATTATTTTGAAAAAATGCATTATTGAATTATTAGAGGAAACTATACAATTAAATAATGTTTGTCAGTAAATGATGCTAATGCTGAACCTTCAAAGAATATAAATGTGCTGAATGATATTAATACTGAAGCTTTAAATCTATAATGGTGCTAAATGCTGCTAATACTAAAACTTCAATCAATAACCATGCTGAATGATGATACTATTACTATGGACAATAATGAGCTGAATGAAGCTTTCATCAATAATTGTGCTAAATGATGCCAACAATGAAAATTTTATCAATAATTGTTTTAAATGATGCCAACAATGAAAATTTGATCAATAATTGTGCTAAATGATGGCAACAATGAAAATTTAATCAATAATTGTGCTAAATGATGGCAACAATGAAAATTTGATCAATAATTGTGCTAAATGATGCCAACAATGAAAATTTGATCAATAATTGTGCTAATGATGCTAACAATGAAAATTTGGTCAATAATTGTGCTAAATGGTGCTAACAATGAAAATTTGATCAAGCTTGCTTTTAAATGATGCTAATAATGAAGCTTTGTTCAATAATGTTGCTGAATGATGTTGATATTGAAGAGTAGATCAATGTTGTCGAATGATGCTTATACAGTTGCATCTTTGTTAAATAATGTTTCTGAATAAATGTTAATATTGATGTTTATTTGAGTGCTGATGCTGAATGAGTACTAATATTAAAGCTTCAGAAATAAATAGCGCTGAAGCTTCGATGAATAACGATGAGGCATGTAACTAATACTGAAGCTTCGAACAATAATGGCACTGAAAGATACTAATAATGATACAAATTATGAAACTTTATTGAATAAATGTGCTGAATGATGCTAATATGGAAGGTTTCGATGAATAATGTAACTAAATCACGCGCTAAAAGTTAAATATTAAGCAAGGGATTAAGATATGTTCTTTTAAAATATTTTCATTAGTTGGGATTGTTTCAATTAATGAGTTATTTATGTGGAGTAGCAAATTTGAATCTCAACAGAATTCTAATGCGCACTCATATTTTGTGCTAATTTAAATAATTGAAATAGAGTCCCTTAAATATAGAATTTTTTAATGTGGCCTAAACGTTTGATTTGATTTGATTTGACGTAGTAAAGACGACTGTCTAAAACTTTAAAAATGTTTGCCGAAATTGTGCAAATAATGGGCGAAATAAAGATGCTGAAAAAAAGTTTGGTTGGCAAAATGTTTTCTTAAAATAGATTTATAATGTAGGAGAAAGTAGTTTTTGATAACGCAGGGAAAGTTACTGAAATATAGTTTGCATGATGAATACTATAGATTGGAAGAAATGATCAAAAATTAATTTAATTGGAAATAAACTCATAAACGCCAGCCAGAAATATATCTATTGACAGAAGTATTAAAATGAAATTGTTTTATAATGAATTTTCACTTTCTAAAACAATGTAAAATTTTTTTCCAACAAATTTTAGTTTGAAATAAGTAAAAAGAAATTTTATTTCCCTTTATTATCATACTTCATCAGTCAATTTTTGAACGTTAATTTATATTTCTATTGACTACTTCCCTTTTGAAATAATTTTTTAAACCGTTATAGTAACGCTAAATAATTTCGATATATTTTCTAAGTTGATATTAGTTACATAAAATTTTTTTTAACAGTGAATAGTAAAATTTAAAACTTAGTGGTAGTGCACTTTTTCAAGTATGCAAAAGCTATAAAAGTATTCAAAAGCTATAATACACGCACAAAAGAATAAAATATATTCTTCAACAATAGTTAAAACAATTGCATTTGAATTAGAAAACGCTTTTCATATGTTTGAAAATTTTATACTCTTTAATAATAATAATAATAATAAAAAATACGCTTAATATTACAACTGCATTAACAAATATCCATCAAATGTATTGCAAATAAAGTTTGTCATTTAGATTTTATTTTAAAAAATAAAAACAATAATTTAATTAACAATAATTCATTATTCATTATTAACTATATTCAATTAGACTTCAATATTCAATTCAACTTCATTATTATTCATTATTAACAATAATTCAATTAGAAATCACGAAAAAAAATTAACGCGTATGCTTTTGTAGCAAAGAAATTCACCACAAAGCAAAAACACAACCTCCCATAAAACATAACCACCAACTGCAAAAAAAAAAAAAATACATATACACAACTCTACCATTCCTCAACCGATTGGAGATCACATTTATCACTTTGATTAGGAAAAAAGCGAGTAGGAATTCAATATAAATTCGATTTCTAAGGTTGCCCCGTTCCCTTTTTTCGATAATGAATAACGGAGAAATATCTACTCGCAGCTGGACAACTCCTGTTATGTCCAGATACGCTTAACAGAAGAAAAACAGAACGAAAAGAATTCCAAAGCTTGGACAAACATTCTATTATTTTTTGTTCCTTTTGTTACATATTTTTTGTTCCCAGTTTTGCTTATCAAGGCCCACTGAAATACCACTGGTAAAAAATAGAAAAACGCGCGGAAAGTTTTCAGTGTAGAGAAAAATTGGTTGTCACAAATTTTTGCCATTGGCATCAGCAGGTTGTTGCACTGGTCAGAGAGAATGCAGTGGCAAAACATTTATTACCGTCCTCTCATGCTTCGTCACAGATCCCCAGTGGTGGTTTGTTGTTGAAGTGGATTATTTTTCATATTTGCCGTTTGTATTGATAAAAAATACAGTGTTTTAAAAGAAATATTGAATGCATTGCTCGCTGTGTGAATTGTCAGTCGTGTTAAAAAAGGTATATCACTGCATTTGAATCCAATTAACAAAAAAAATAAAAATAAATAAATGGTTTAAAAAAAAAAAAAGGGATTTATAAGTATCTGGATTAAAAATAAGCAATTGCATATAAAGATTTATCACAATTTTTTTTTTTTTTTTTTTTTTTTTTGAAATTCTAAAAGATGAAAATACAAAATTCCTTTCATTTGAAGATAAAGGGATTGCAAATCTAAAAATTTCTTTAGATTTGCAAATAATCTAAAAATCTATTTCGGACCATTGAAATTACTTATATCAATGGCCCGAAATAAGATTTTTAGAGATTTAATTTTGTTTTAGATTCGAAAAACTATATTGTATTTAGAGTATTCGAAAAACTATATTGTATTTAGAGTATTCGAAAAACTATATTGTATTTAGAGTATTCGAAAAACTATATTGTATTTAGAGTATTCGAAAAACTATATTGTATTTAGAGTATTCGAAAAACTATATTGTATTTAGAGTATTCGAAAAACTATATTGTATTTAGAGTATTCGAAAACTATATTGTATTTAGAGTATTCGAAAAATTATATTGTATTTAGAGTATTCAAAAATTTATATTGTATTTAGAGTATTCAAAAATTTATATTGTATTTAAAGAACTTGAAAAAAAATGTATTTAGAGAATTTGAAAAAAAAAAAAATGGTATTTAGAGAATTTGAAAAAAAAAAAAAAAAAAAAAATTGTATTTAGAGAATTTGAAAAAAAAAATTGTATTCAGAGAATTTGAAAAAAAATTGTATTTAGAGAATTTGAAAAAGAATTGTATTTAGAGAATTTGAAAAAAGAATTGTATTTAGAGAATTTGAAAAAAAGAATTGTATTTAGAGAATTTGAAAAAGAATTGTATTTAGAGAATTTGAAAAAAAAATTGTATTTAGAGAATTTGAAAAAAGAATTGTATTTAGAGAATTTGAAAAAGAATTGTATTTAGAGAATTTGAAAAAAAAAATGGTATTTAGAATTTGAAAAAAAATGGTATTTAGAGAATTTGAAAAAAAAAACGTATTTAGAGAATTTAAAAAAAAACGTATTTAGAGAATTTATTGCGTATATTAGCAAAATATATTGTATTTTGGAATATTAGCTAAATTTGTATTAGGAAAATATTTTGTATTTAGAATACTTTTAAAACATCTTGTATCAAAGTATTTGAAAAAATATACTGTATTCCGATTATTTGCGGAAATATATAAAAAAAAATAAAACAATGAGAGAGCCATTTCATATTTTAAGCAACAAAACAACTTTCTACCATAAATTTAAATATTGTATAAATCAACTGATATTACATATTTTCCCAAATTCCGCCCATGGCCTTTAAAACAATACGAAAAACAGCTACGAAAATTTTTAAGAAACTTTAAAAAGTGATAATACAAAAAATCATTCGCAAACATTAAAAAAAAATACAATTTTTCTGAAAATGAAATTCGAAATACATATTTCCGATTATTTTAGGGATTATCATCAACTACTAAGTGCTTGTAATTTAATTTTTGCCTATCGTAACATCAAAGGAAATAGTTTAAAATAAAAAATTCCGATATTTTATTAATAACATTAAAAAAATCCAATGTTTTCGTAGGAATTGCAATTTAGATGCTTTATATTTCCTTCATTATTCAATGTATTGAAGATTCTGTTTATAATTATTCTTTTTATAATTGACAAACATAAATTAAAAAAAAATATTTTTGAGAATCCTGAAAACAACAAAAAAAGAAACCTTTGCTTACAATATATAAGAAAAATTATACAATTTTCATATTACTTACCTTATAATTCTTCATTTCGTCCTTCATTTAATTCTTAATTACTCAGGATACATTTTCCGAACAACAACAAAGCACACGAAATCGTTTGAAAAAGAATCGTTTGTTTTCACTCTATTATTTTTTTCTTCTTCTTCTGTACATTCAATAGGTAATTCCATTCATTTCACTTCAAGTAAATAAACTGGAATAATTTTTGCTTCGATAAATAAACATTTTTTTTTGAAGTTTACAATAATTAATAAATATGATAATAATTATCGTAATCGAAAAAATTAAAAAAAAAAAAAAATCTGATAAAAATAGAAAAAAAAAAAATAGTCAGTTACCCACAAAATTTAAAATTTAATATAATTTGATGCATAACAGCAATCTTAATAGATAGAAAATTACAGAATTCCAAAACGATTTTTTTCTTGAAAAATATCATTTCCTTTTGAAAATAAAATCTTCTTTGCTTTCACCAAACGATCTTTGAAAACAAGATTTAATTAATTTAACAATTAACATTTAACAACGTTTACATTAATTTTTCTCCTGCATTAATTATTTTTACTAAATTATTCAATAATTACGCTATTATTTTGTAAATAAATATTATTTATAAAAGAATCTCGTAAAAGAAATTTAAAATCAAAACTGAAAGTGATCGAGGACTCAAAAATTCTTGTTTCCCAAAATATAACCCATATATATATATATTTTGACAAAATATATTATGGGTTATATAGTATTTTCAGGGGCCGAATGGCCGAGTGGCTAGCACTCTGGCGCTCGGTAACACAGGTTTCGGGTTCGAGTCCCGGCGGTGCCATGAATGTGTGTAGTGGTTTGGGATCCACTTTAAACCATTGGTCCCTGTCTGACATGATCGTAAAGAGTTGCGGGTGCACTGTTACCTCGCGTCCGTAGCTTACCTTCAAGCTACACGCACCTCCTGGGTAGTGCTAAGTGAGTAATGTATGTGCAGCGCTCGCCTTAAGGCATCGAAAAGAGAATTGTCTAAGTGTTTTCCAGCTGCATTAGAACAAAAAAAAGTATTTTTAAATATAATTCAAATATATTTTATATTGTAGTAAAGATAATGATATCACTAGAATATGATTATTAGTAACAATGGATTGGTTACAACTAGGTACGAAATGTGATGGACAATTCGTTTTTTTTTTTTCCTATAACACAAACATATATAATTTATTATGAATTCAAATTATTTAGTAATATGTTTTCTAACGGGTTATTTTTGTCATTTCAGTTGTATAATATTTAAAAAATAGCTTACTGTATAAAACATAAGTAATAAAATTAAAAAAAAAAAAACAATAAAATTTAAAAATATAAAGCAATAAAATTTAAAAAAGGGTCTTTTAGGAATATTGTCGTGGTTTGTTAAAAAAGAGTATATTTTTAGATAGATACATACATACATATATGAATACAAATGTATATACATACAAATATATATTTCTATAATAAGTATAATTTGAAACAGAAAATGGATTTACTTAATTCTTATATACTGAATTTTTATTAAAATTATTAATTATATTAATTGTTTAAACAGAAATTAGAAATTAATATTTTTTTAATTAACAATTAATTAAAAAAAATACGATAATGCATAAAAAAATTATGAAAATGAGGTCATTAAGTGGTTAGAGTAATGGTTTATAAGACTTATGTCTGCTCCAAATTCCAGGAACTTTGACCTAGCATTCGCAACTCGAACGGCAGATATCTAGCAGTTTCAATATTACTAAGATACACCATTTGAAGATGTACCTCTACCTTACTTGGGAAGAGTGTACCTCTGCAAGTTTTGTAAGAATAAGGTAATGGAGTGTTTACATCTTTCACTTTCCCTCTTCGAATACAATGGAAGGATTTACCAACATATGGATTTATATTGCACAATCCCGGCAGAGATACAATAGTTTAACGTACCACGTGTTTATCGGATTCCAAACCAAACCCCTCTATAGTTCAGAAACACAATGCTCTATCCCTTTGCACATTATGTCCAGATTAATTAAAATTATTTCGTTATTATAATTTTCTTTCTAAACATTTACGAGAAATAGAAAAATGATAAAATATAATGTATTTATTTCCATAATAATTTTTTCGTTTTAATGCAGCTAGCAAACACTTAGACAGTAGTCTTTGATGCCTTAAAGCAAGCGCTGCACCGACATTACTCACTTAGCACTACCCAGGAGATGCGTGCAGCTTGAAGATAAGCTACGGACGCGGAGCAACAATACCTATACAGTGCTCTACGATCATGTTAGACCGAGACCTACGGCTCAAAGTGGATTCCGAACCCCTACAAACATTCATGACACCGTCGGGATTCGAATCCGAAACCTGTGGTACCAAGCGCCAGATCGCTAGACACTCGGCCATTCAGGCCCAATTTGGTAAGAATAAAGTATTGGAGTATTTACATCCTTCACTTCCTTTCTTCGATTAAAATAGAAGGATTTACTAACTTATGGATTTATAGTGTCCTTGTCCCACCAAAGACAATGTAGCTTATCGTACTACTTGTTTATCGGATTCCAAATCAAGTCCCTCGTTATAATACAGAAAACCCAATAGAGCTATCCCTTGTATATTATGTCCCGATTAATTAAAATAAAATTACTTCGTTATTATAATTTTCTTCCTAAACATTTATGAGCAATTGATAAACGATAAAATATAATATATTTATTTCCATAATAATTAAATTATTTTTTAATAAAAAATAATTACTATCCAGCCTTGGTAACGGGCAACAGAGCAATAGTTTAAATACTTTGTTGCGCATGAGACTCGACTGTGATTGTAATAGCCTGTGTAAGTCAATATGCTGCATCGAATGGTTACAATGATTCGACACAAAGTCAATTTGATGTCAAAAACTGTCTGGTGAAGATCAAATGATGAGAAATGGAGACACATAAGTTAAAGAGAAAAAAAATATGAAATCCACTTGAGAATTTTATTTAACTATATGTAAATAAGAATTACCAATAGCTTACTCAATAGCACTTGAATTATTAATCAATTATTTATTAAATTTCACCAATTATTTATCCAATAACACAAAGTGATAATTAAATTAAATTTCGTAAAAAAATAGAGATGTTTTGAAAAGCTTAAATCAATAACTATAAGATCATTATTAAGAGATCAGTTATTAATATCATTAATAAATTTAGTTTAATAATCACATTAATATTAAAATCACCACGAATTATATTTTCTGCTGATTAGATAATATCCGAGCAATCGTTAGCTAACTTGGTTCAATGCCCATTGCTTCATTTATATCATCCCAATTTAGACGAAAATTTCGTTAAAATATGAGAAATGAGAAAAAAAAATTCATTTTTGACAGTATGTTTTAAACTTTTACATGAAGTTTTATTATTGTGAACTCTTAAATTATATCCCCCTTTATTACCCCCTTTTAATTATTTCAGGGTCTTTCTGCTAATTCTCTGCCTAGATGTGGAGCAAAAGAAAACAAAAGTATTATATAAAAAATTAAAGTCAATTCCCACTTTTTTTCACTATATTGCAGAAAGTCCTTTATAAATCATTTTCATTCATTTTTTTCAGTTTATCTGGCGCCATCTATTGGTAGATGCATGCAACTTAAATCTAAAAAAACTAAAATTAATTAGTTAAATTTAATTACTAAATTAATATTTGAAAAAACTGTATTAACATCCAGTGTCATCCATTACAAGTTCAAAAAAATTATTTGAACTTGAGTGAATGAATAAAAAGTATTTTATTAACAATTGGAAATTTGAACAAGATATATGTAGGGAAGTGTGAGCTAATAGAAGGAATTGAATAAATACGTCAACTATAGCCAATAACTTAATTGCTTTCTTTACAATTTTTATTTTTTATTCATATTTTCATCTTTGATACATTCTATATATTCGAACGCAAAATAACCTATTTTCCTATAGAAAGTGGGAACTTTCTGCTAATTTTCTGGCTAGATGCCCAGCAAAAGAAAAATTGACGGCCCTCATAAAGAGGAAATTTGAGAGCTTTGAGTGTTTCTTAAGCTATAAAACTCTGCCAATTTTTTGTGCTAATATTTTTTGAAAGCTTAAACAACATTTTATTAGGAGATCACTTAAATGAAAGAATACAGTCGAAATTTTATTTGCATACTTGATAAGTTTTAGTTATATTTTACAAGAAAACATCTTTGATACATTCTACATATTTGAACACAAAGTAATTTATTATCCATCAGAAAGTTGTAATCTTCTCTAAAATTTCTGGATAAATATGGAACAACAAAAAAAAAAAAAATGGCGATCCTCATAAAGATGAAATTTGGAAGCTTAACCAGCCCTGGATCAGAGATCACTTAAATGAAAAAAAACTCAATATTTTATTTGCATACTTGACTTGTTTTGTTTACTTTTTCTATTTTACAAGAAAAAGCCTCTGGTGCATTCTGTGTATTCGAACTTACTACCCATCAGAAAGTTGTACGAACATTACACAAAACACATTCTGAGAATTTACTTACTATATGTGGAGCAGAAAGGTCACTGTTAACAATTAACGTCACTGTTCTAAAAGCGTGGGGTGCACGATATCAATCGTTATAATTTTTCGCTACTTTCATTCCGAAATGCAGACAATGCCGAAATGTCATACAAAAGCACCCCACTCTTTTTAGAACAGTGACATTCATTTTCTCGTCAGTCATTTTATTCTTATATTAACAATTGTTTTTTACTTTTTAGTTTGATTAACACTAAAAGCAAGTTTTTAAAACTATAATTCATTTTTACTTTTTAGTTTAGATTAACTCTAAAAGAGTTTTTTTTAACTATAATATTAAAATGAGGTCCGGTACGGAGGTATAAACAAATCAAAATTACAATGGGAAATGACATCATTCTTAACAAAAAAATGATCAAAAAGCCTTAAAAACTAAAAAAATAAAAATTTAAGTCTAAAGACAATAAATTATTGTTTAAAAACTAAAAACACGCTTTTAGAGTTAGTCAAACTAAAAGTAAAAAATAAATTATAGTTTAAAAAAACTAAAAAAAAAAAAAAAAAACTCTTTTAGAGTTAATCAAACTAAAAAGTAAAAAAATAAATTATAGTTTAAAAAAAAACTAAAAAAAAAAAAAAAAAATTTTTTTTTTAATTTATTAATCAAACTAAAAATGTGAAATATAATTGTTAACAAAAGAATAAAATGACTTGACGAGAAAATGAATGTCACTGTTCTAAAAGCGTGGGGTGCTTTGCATGACATTTTTAAACAAACTCTGCATTTCGGAATGAAACTAGTGAAAAATTATAACGATTGATATCGATCACCCCACGATTTTAGAACAGTCACATTCATTTTCTTGTCAGTAATTTTATTATGTTAACAATTATTTTTTACATTTAGTTTGATTAACTCTAAAAGCGTGTTTTTAAACTATAATATTTAAATGAGGTCCCGTACGGAGGACTGGAACTATAGTTCTTACAATAATTTAATTGTGAGTAAAACAAAAGGCTAACTGCGAATATGTCGCGCCAGCCAAGATTCGAACAGGGAATCTCCTGCACCGCAGTCACGCGCGTTATCCGTTGTGCCACTGTCCCACGTAAGTTTGAATGTCTTAGATACTTTCATTCTACATTGTTAAATTGCTCTACATCAGTTAAAATAAAATCACTCATCCTGGAGATCCTAATCATGATGAGATAATAAACTTATCAAACTATTTTAGTGTCGTTGGTCCTTGATAAGTCTACAACGTTTAAATTAAATCGGATCGCCTAAATGTAGGGCAAAATCGAAAAAGAGTCAGTTACAAACAAACAAACATAGAGGTGAAACTAATAAAAGCGTATTAAAAATAAATAACTCAAAATAATGTATTATCCATCAGAAAGTTGCAGCCTTCTGAGAAATTTCTTAAATAAATGTCCATATTTATATACTTGATACGTTTTGTCTACTTTTCATATTTACAAGAAAACATCTTTGATACATTCTATATATTTGAACTCAAAGTAACTTATTATCCATCAAAAGTTGTACGAAGGTTACATAAAGACGCTTTCTGAGAATTTTCTGGCTAAATGTGGAGCAGAAGGAACAAAAAAAAAAAAAAAAAATGACGGCCCGCGTAGGATGACATTTGAAAGCTTAAGCAACACTCAATCGGAGATCACTTAGACGACAGAACAAACTCTTTACCGCTTAGCGCCGACGGAAATAAAGAACAAATAAGAAAAAAAAGAACAAGAAACTCAACAAATACGACTCGGGCAATTTTTTTCCCTTCTTTTTTTCTTTTCTCTCGCCTACTCAAGTATCGAAAAAGAAAAAAAGAGAGACAGAAAAAAGAGAAAAAAAAAAAAAAAAAAAAAAAAACGACAGCAGAAAAATAATAATAAAAAATGTAAAATAATAAAAAAAAGGGGGAAAGAGAAGGAAAAGAGATGCCCAGGGTAAAAAAAAAAAAAATATCCAGCAACCACTTGGATGTCGCGGATCAATCTCCGTGAAAAACAAAGCTAAAATATAGCGGATGAAGGAAAAAAAAAAAAAAAAAAAAAAGGGAAAAAAAAAAAAAAAAAAAAAAAAAAAAAGAGGAAGGAGAAACATATCCGTAACCGCAAGTGTCGAACAGAAGAGGGGTTTGTTCAATTTCTTCCGGTTACAGGTTACTAAGGAGGGGGATGGAAGTAGCGTGGCAGTGTCAAGAGAAAGAAAAAAAAAATTTCACGCCTTATCTTTATTCTGACATCATAGTCTAAGAAAGAGATAAGAAAAAAAAAAATCCACCATCCAAAGATGCCGGGGAAAATAAAGATGAGGAGAAGGACCAAGTGGAGGGGAGGAGAGGAGAAGCAGAGGAGAGAAAAATTAATTAACTTTATTCCCCTTCAATTGTTGGATTAACATTCGCAAGGACACAGGTTTCGAGTTCTGTAGCCTTTTATTTCTCACAGCGACGTGTTAATAAGGTGTTGTTGAATTTTTAATACTCTGTCATTAAGTTGTTGCGACTGGATATGCTGTTAATGGTTTTTAGCGGCTTTATTAAGGGAGAGAGAGAGTGATTTTTAAGATTTGCATAAAGGGTGATATATTTAACCTTTTGTTAATTACCTTTTTCGAAGAAAGGTTCCTTGAAAGAGAATATTAATGGAATATTAATAGTTGGAAACAGGATATGCTAGACTTTGAGGAGATGGCCTCACTTTGGGAGTTGTTAAGAGGAGTCTTTGAAGTGATATTTTTATCTTAAGAATAAATTGATTTTTTTATTCAAAAGAGTCATTTTAAGGCAGGAAAAGATGAAAGAAAAATCGGAGGGAGAAAATCCTTTTTAAGTATCCATTTCGAGTGGATAATTTTGTCGTGATAAAAAATGAAAAGAAAATTAGAGGTTTCTTTTAAAAGCACGAGTTTCAGTTAACTGCCGAAGAGTTTAAAGACGCTAATATGTTTTCTAAGAATAATCAGTATTTAAATTTGGGGTCTAGTTTTATTTTTTATTTAATTTTTCAAATTTATCTCGTGATTAATAAAAATTTTAAACTCAAATTTATTAAACATGACTCTTTTTTTTTTTTTTTTTTTTAGATAGCAACACTCAATCGGAGTCACTTAAATAAAAAAAAAAATAAAAATACTGTATTATCCATCAGAAAGTTGTAACCTTCTGAGACATTTCTGGCTAAATGGCATGCAAAAGAACAGCATAGACGACCTTCGTAAATATGAAAATTGAATGCTCAAGCAACACTGGATCGGAAATCACTTAACTGAAAAATACAGCCAATATTTCATTTACATACTTCATACCTTGTGTCTACTTTTCATATTTTACAAGAAAACCTCTTTGGCCCATTCTGCATATTTGAACTCAAAGTAACTTATTATCCATCAGAAGGCTATTCGAAGGTTACATAAAACGCTTTCTGAGAATTTTCTGGCTAAATGTGGAGCAAAAAGAAAAAAAAAAAAAAAAAAAAAAAATGATGGCCCGCGTAGAGATGAAATTTGAAGGCTTACGCAACACTCAATCGGAGATCACTTAGACGACAGAACAAACTCTTTACCGCTTAGCGTCGACGGAAAGAAGAACAAATAAAAAAAAAAGAACAAGAAACTCAACAAATACGACTCGGGCAATTTTTTCATTCTTTTTTTTTTTTTCTTCTACCTTCTTTTCTCGCGCCTACTCGAGTATCGAAAAGAAAAGAAAGAGAAGAGAAGAGAGAAAAAAAAAAAAAAAAACAACAGCAGAAAAATAATGAAACAATGTATAAAAAAAAAAGGGGAGAAGGAAAGAGATGCCCAGGGTAAAAAAAAAAATATCCAGCAACCACTTGGATGTCGCGGATCAATCTCCGTGAAAAACAAAGCTAAAATATAGCGGATGAAGAGAAAGAAAAAAAAAAAAAAAAAAAATAAAAACAAAAACAAAAAAAAAAAAAAAAGAAGAGGAAGGAGAAACATATCCGTAACCGCAAGTGTCGAACAGAAGAGGGGTTTGTTCGAATTTCTTCCGGTTACGGGTTACTAAGGCAGGGGGATGGAAGTAGCGTGGCAGTGTCAAGAGAAAGAAAAAATTTTCACGCCTTATCTTTATTCTGACATCAGAGTCTAAGAAAGAGATAAGAAAAATCCACCATCAAAGATGCCGGGGAAAATAAAGATGAGGAGAAGGACCAAAGTGGAGGGGAGGAGAGGAGAAGCAGAGGAGGAAAATTAATTATTCCCCTCAATTGTTGGATTAACATTCGCAAGGACACAGGTTTCGAGTTCTGTAGCCTTTTATTTCTCACAGCGACGTGTTAATAAGGTGTTGGTGAATTTTTAATACTCTGTCATTAAGTTGTTGCGACTGGGTATGCTGTTAATGGTTTTTAGCGGCTTTATTAAAGGAGACAGAGAGTGATTTAAAGATTTGCATAAAGGGTAGATATATTTAAACTTTTGTTAATTACCTTTTTCGAAGAAAGGTTCTTTGAAAGGGAATATTAATGGAATATTAATAGTCGGAAACGGATATGCTAGACTTTGAGGAAGATGGCCCCACTTTGGGAGTTGTTATCTGGTGTCTTTGAAGTGATATTTTTATCATTATTATTTTTTCTTAAGAACAAAATGAAATTTTTTTTTATTCAAAACAGTCGTTTTAAGTCAGGGAAAAGTTGAAAGAAAAATGGAGGAGAAAAAATCCTTTTTAAATATCCATTCCGAGTGGATAATTTTGTCGTGATGAAAAAAATGATGAAAATTAGAGGTTTCTTTTAAAAACACCAGTTTTAGTTTTAGCTGTTGAAGTGTTTAAAGATGATATGTTTTTTAAAAATAATCATATTTAAATTTAATGTCTAGTCTTATTTTTATTTAATTTTCAAATTTATCTCGTGATTAATAAAAATTTAAACCCAAATTTATTAAACATGACTCTTTCTTTTTCTTTTAGATAACCACCTTCTTTTTTTTTTTTGTTTAACATCGGTGACCTTCATGAGCTATTTACGTATAATTCGAACAACCCACCGAAAACTGATGAGGGAATAGATTTGCCACTACGTCATTTTTATGCGCATTTATGGACTAATTAGACCGGGAGCCTCAGTTTAACGTGGATTCCGAACCACTCACAAACATCCATGCCACCAGGGATTCGAATCGGAAGTCTATGGTACCAATGATCAGAGCACTAGCCAATTGGTCATCAGGCTGCTGATGGGGGTAGACAGTGCCTTCCTGGAGGACTTATAAGGTTATCTGCTCTAAATATATATTCCATAAAATATATATTCATGAAAAAAAATATATAAAATATATATTCACTAAAAATATTCATTAGTGTTTGATTGACGCTTGGCTTTGTGAAGCGCTAAAACTGATTCCGGCGATTTTGAAATGTCACAATTAATTGAGCAAAGAATTTGCGTTAAATTTTTTTGTTTAAACGTATAGAGTGTTTGCAGAAGAACATTCAGTGAGCAATTCCTATATCGAAAGAAATGTTTAGAAGTGGTACAAACAGTTCAAAGAAGGCAGAGAACGCGATGAAAACGCAGAGCCCTCCGGTCGACCATTAAACTCAACCGACGAAGCTCGTGTCCAAAAATTAAAGATTTGGTGTTTCAAATCAAGGATTTACGATTAAAGATCTTTGCGGCTGAATTTGAAAGATCGGTCAATTCCATTGTGAGCCTCTAACGCGCCAAATTTTTGGCTTGGTACTGAAAAGACTGAATGCGCCTGCTCACTGCATTGATTCTTCGTGAATTTTTCACCGAAAATGAAACCCATATCGTTCCACACCGAGCGTATTCACGACTTCTGGCGATTATTCCTTAACATCAAAAGACCACTACGGGACAACTCCCCACTCACGGAGTCGATTAAAGAGATTCAAAACATGCACTGAGGATTGGAAAAAAAGTTGGCGTAAGTGCATTGTGTCCGAGAGGGATTACTTCGAAGGCGATGAAATAAATTTGGAAGAATAAATAAAAGTTTTGAAAAAAATAATTGGTCTTACTTTTTGGGAACATTATTAAAACCTGAAAAACCTATTACATAGCCTAACTATTAATGTGAGAAGCTTTCACACATATTGTCTCAATCACCATCGAGTCTACTTTTGTCTAAAAGCAGTGACTACTACGATGCTGCAAGCGGATCTTGAACCACAATCCTTTTACACCTAAGTGCGTCACGCTGCTACTGGACTTCATTTTTGTGTCAGTAAAAGTCGAAAAAAAAAAAAAAAAAAAAAAAAGAACTGTAGAAGATTTATTTTTAAAATATCCGTGACCAGTGCATAATTTATTGAGGTGGAAAGAAATAATGAATATTAAAGAATATTTTAGTAATTGTTTCAGTTACAGTGTCGAACTGTTTGAATGATCAATATCTGAATTTGATGTCGTTTAGTTTTTTATTTGATTTCTTCAAATTTATCTCATGATTAATAAAAATTTGAAACCTAAATTTATTAATTAAAAACTTATTAACAAATTTATCTTATTAGCAAATTAAACAAATTTATCTTATTAGCAAATTAAACAAATTTATCTTCTGATTAATAAAAATTTTAAACCCAAATTTATTAATGAAATATACAATGTTTTTTAAAAAAATAAGTGACGTTTTTTTTTTTTTTTTTTTTTTTTGGCAGTATCTATGTTATGTCAAAAATGTTGGAACTTTTAAATATCCGTATGGTAAGGATAAATTTCTCAGGAGGAAAGAAATAATGAATATTAAAGGATATTTTAGTAATTGTTTCAGTTACAGTGTCGAACTGTTTGAATGATCAATATCTGAATTTGATGACGTTTTGTTTTTTTAATTTGTTTTTCAATTCCTTCTATTAGCTCACACTCTCCCTATATATGTCTTGTTCAAATTTTCAATCTTTCATAAAATACTTTTTATTCATCCACTCAAGTTCAAATACATTTTCTTTGAACTTGTAGTGGATGACACTTATATTAATACAGTTTTTCAAATATTAGTTCAGTAATTCAATTTAATTAATTAATTATAGTTTTTTTTAGATTTAAGTTGCATGTATCTACCAATAGAGGGCGTCAGATAAACTTTAATGAATTAATGAAAATTATTTATAAAGGACCTTCTGCAATAAAGTGAAAAAAAAATAGGAATTGACTTTAAAATTTTTTTTTATTATTGTTTTTTAATTTATCTCTTGATTAATAAAAATTTTTAATCTAAATTTATTAATTAAAATATACAATATTTTTAAAAAAAATTAATTGATATATTTTTGGCAGATAAATTTATCTCATGATTAATAAGAATTTTGAACCTAAATTTTTTAATTTAGACATATAATTTATTGAAAAAAATTGATTTTTTTTTTCTTTGCCAGATATCAGTAAATGTTGGAAACCAAAATTTTTAAAATTTTCTCAGGGTGAAGAAAATGATGAAAATTAGTTTTGTTCTCAAAATATTTGAATACAGTTACATGCTAAAAATAATCAATATTTGAGTTTGGGATCGTTTCTTTTTTTTTAATTTTTTAAATGGACTTAAAGGGCGACACTTTCCAGTCTAGTTTTGTAATTTTTTTTTTTGGGGGGGTAAATAAAATTGAATAAGGAGTTTATTTAAATGTTTTTGATCGCTACATTTAAGAATATAAAATATATCTTTTCAAATGATATATATATTACTTTATCATTATTAATGTTCAATCCACGTGAATTCTTTTAATCATTTGTTTAAAATATAATTTGTCTTTTATTGCAAAAAAAAAAAAAAAAAAAAAAATTCAAATGTACCCAATTTAAATATTAATTATTTAATTTTAAAACTTAATACTTCAATAATATTTTAACAGCAAATGCTTTAATATTAATAATGATTAAGAAACTTAATAAATAAATAAAAAAAATAATTAAATAAATGAGCTATTTTTTAAAATTAAATAAACTATAAATTTTTAATTAACAATCAATTTTAAAATAATCAATAATGTTAATAACATAAATACATTTTTTAATACTAAATAAATAAACATTTAATAATAGTAATTTTTTAAAAACAATACATTTTTTTAAATAATTTTATTAACTAACTTTCTAATTTAATAATTTCTTTTTATTGATAGTAAATTTTTACTTGACATTGAGTTAAAATCCATAATTCAAGATTAAAATTTTATTTGTCTTTTATTTTAAAGAACTAATTTCAAATGTAATAATTAATTAACAACAAATATTTTAACAACAAATACTTTAATATTAATAACGGTTAAGACACTTACTAAATAAATAAATTAATTCATTAATTAATGACTTATTTTTAAAATTAAATAAATTATATTTTTTTAATTAACAATAAATTTTTAAAATAAATAACGTTAACAATATAAATATTTTTTTTTTTAATGCTAAATAAATAAAAATTTAACAAAAATAATTTTTAAAAACAATACATTTCTTAAATAATTTTTATTAGTTAACTTTTTAATTTAATAATTTTTTTTTTTTTTATTGGTATTAAATTTTTACTTGACATGGAATTAAAATTCTTGATTCAAGTTAATTCAAGATTAAAAATGAATTTTTTTACCAAACAAGAAAAAAAAAACTTTTCTTTTTCTTTCGAAATATGCTGTCCTGATCACACGTAATTTTTATTAGGGTACTTCTAGCTTTTAAATTTTTTATCTTTAGTTTTTAAGGCCTTTTCCTCATTTTTGTTAAAAATGTAGTCTTTTCCCTTTGTAATTTTGATTTGTTTATTTGTTAATTCAAGAATAAAATTAAATTTTTTTTTTTTTACCAAACAAAAAAACAATGTCCTTTTGGTTTCTACGGCAATTAGCCAAATGTGTATGCATTGAATTCCAATAAAGCCATAGATTAACAACAACATTATTCAATGCAAATTTTTCAGATTTTAGTATTAATTAATTGATTTTAGTACCTAATATTTTAATAGCAAACACTTTAATGAGGTAATAAACTTAATTAATTAATTAATGATCAATACAATTAATTTTTAAATTAAATAAATAATTGTTTAACTAATAATCAATTTTAAACGTAATAGATGATTATTATGAAATATAGTAATATATTATTTTTTAAAAGTTAATAAAATAGATATTTAAAACAATACATTTTTTTTTAATAATTTTATTAACTAACTTTTGTAATTTAATAATTTTTTTATTTGGAATAAATATTTTCTTTACATATGGGGGGGGGATAATAATTAAAGAAAATTCAAAGTTAATTCAAGATTGAAAATTCATTTTTTTTAACAAAAAAAAAAAAAAAACACGAAACGAAACTTCTTTTCTTCGAAATACGTGCTGTTTAAGCTATACGGTGTTAAATGAAATTATTCCCTGTTACGAAACGATATTGGTTACACCACAAAGATATTTTCTTTAAATAAGAAAAAAAAAAAAAAAAAGTGCTTACGTATTGACGCTACCATGGCTACAGATTTGGCGGTTTTTTAAGTGTCGCCAATCTAACAGCTACAGATTTGGCGGTTTTTAAGTGGCGACAATCTAACAGCTACAGATTTGCTGATTTTTGGCGCTATTTTTAGTGCTACGAAAATGCGTATTTGGGATTTGCCAGAAACAGAACAAGATACAATTTTATTTTTCAGGAGCGAAATATTTTACCAAAAAAGCGAAAATCTCCCAATTCCATGACATGAAACTTTATTTTGGTAAACGTAAGTTTGAAAATGCAGTTTCAGTCAGTGTGCTTATCATGTGGGGCAAATGGTTTGAGGGAAGCAGAATTACATTTAAAACCGCCAAATCTGTAGCTGCGGTTGGCGTTCAAAAGATAACTGCTTGCGCGTGCGAACAACAAGATTGCTCTTTATTGGCACAACTCTAGCCAAGGTAGCGTTAATACGTAAGTACCAAAAACCAATTCTCCGAAAATTTGCAAATGCTCCCATAACTACCAACCATTGTCGTTCCTAAACTCTAACGCCGCAAAACACATTTAACTTGCAATATATAACATCTCATCTGCGACGTTCTTTTGGGAGCTTGTATTGAGTAAAAAAAAAAATATGCAAATATCGCTAACAAAGTTGAGGGGCACAACATTCAGAGACGAATATGTTGAGGCTATGCCCGTTTAAGTGTCCACGATCAACTCACCGATGCATGATGAAAGTACAGCATTGCCTGGATTTAATAAATTTTAGTAATAAAGAATTGCTTTTAAATGTAACCAATTTTTATATTAAGTAATTAATTTTAATACTTAATAATATTCTAATAGCAAACACTTTACTATTAATAAAGAATAAGAAACTAAAAAAATATAATTAATAAATTAATTAATAAACAATAGAGTTGATTTTTAAAATAATCAATAAATATTTTTAAATATATAAATAAAATATTTCTTAATACTTCACAAATGAAATCTCAATAATAATCTTTTAAAAACAACACATTTTTTAAATAATTTTATTAACAAACTTTTTAATTTTTTAATTGGAATTAAATTTTCTCTTGACATTAGGTAGAAATATTAAATGCAGAAAATTCAAGCCTAAATGAATACTAAAATTCAAAGTTAATTTTTTTTTTTTTTTAATAAACAAAAAATGCAAGAGAAAACAAAAAACAACTTTTCTTTCGAAATATGTCTCATTTAAACCACACGGTAGTAAATGAAATTATTCCGTGTTACGACACGATATTGGTTACACCACAAAAGATATTTTCTAAAATAAAAAAAACATTTTCCGAATCTGAGAAAATGTGCAAATGCTCCCATAACTACCAACCTAAACTCTAGCGCCGCAAACACATTTAACTTACAATATTCATTTTTCAAAAATCTAATTTTTAGATCATAAATGCAAAGCTATTCTCTTGATATTCAAAGCAACTGCTCTCAGAAAGCAATTTGTCCGCTTTTGATCCTCAACATATTCGTCTCTGAATGCTGCGTCCTCAACCTTGTTAGCGATATTTGCATACTTTTTTGCACAGAATACCAGCTCCCAAAAGAACGTCGAAGATGAGATGTTATTTTATTTAACTAACCTTCAAGAGAGGAGGATGCAGTTCGTTTATTTTTGCTCCTGTGGAAAATATGTAAATGAAATAGGGGCATCTTACCTTCACGTTTAACGTACGAAGAAATCGAAAACCCTCAGCAACAGGAATGTGTCTACTTTGAGAGTTAACTAAGGCAAGCGGAGTTCAGTTTGGAGAATTGTAAATTCAAATAGATTATTCGAATTTTTCTTCTTCTTATCTCTTTCTTAGATTCTGATGTCAGAATAATTAGCGTCACTCCATGGTCGTTTTTGCACTTTTTCTAAACAAACCAGGACCTACAGTTTAATGTGGATTACGAACCACTAGCAAATATCCATGGTATTGTCAATACTCGAACCTGATACCTGTAGTACCAAATGCCAGAGCGCTGGTCACTTGGCCACCGGACGGCCTGGATGTTTGCTAGTGGTTCGGAATCCATGTTAAACTATAGGTCTCGATAATTAGCCTAAAATGTTCAACAAAAGTGGACCTTAGAGCGACAAAGAAAACCTCATCACCCGTCTGTGGGCTGTCCTATTTATACGTAAATAGCACATGAAGGTCACTGATGTTAAACAAAAAAAAGGAGAGAAGGTGGCTATGTAAAAGAGAGGTTTAATAAATTTGGGATTAAAGTATTTATTAATGATGAGATAAAATTGTAAATTTAAATTTAAAAAACTAGACACCAAATTAAAATACTGATTATGCTTAGAAAACATATTAGCATTCTTAAATACTCCGAAAGCTAACTGAAACTCATGCTTTTAAAAGAAACCTCTAATTTTCATCATTTTCTTCATCACGACAAAATTATCCACTTAAAAGGATTTTCTCCTCCAATTTTTTTCTTTGAACTTTTCTTGACCTAAAATGACTGTTTTGAATAAAAAAAAATTCAATTTATTTCTTTAAGAAAAAAAATATGACTTCAAAGACTCTTCCTAACAACTCCCAAAGTGAGGCCATCTACTCAAAGTCTAGCATATTCCATTTCGACTATTAATATTCCATTAATATTCCCTTTTAAGAAATCTTTTCTTCGAAAAGGTAATTAACGAAAGGTTAAATATATCTACCCTTTATGCAAATTTTTAAAATCACTCTCACTCTCCCTTAATAAAGCCGCTAAAAACCATTAACAGCATACCCAGTCGAAACAACTTAATGACAGAGTATTAAAAATTCAACAGCACCTTATTAACACGTCGCTGTGAGAAATAAAAGGCTGCAGAACTCGAAACCTGTGTCCTTGCGAATGTTAATCCAACAATTGGAGGCGAATAAAGTTAATTAATTTTCTTTCCTCTGTTTCTCCTCTTCTCCCTCCACTTTGTTCCTTCTCCTCATCTTTATTTTCCCCGGCATCTTTGGATTTTTTTCCTTATCTCTTTCTTAGACTCTGATGTCAGAATAAAGATAAGGCGTGAAATTTTTTCTCTTGACTCTGCCACGCTACTTGCATCCCCCTCCTTAGTAACCCGTAACCGGAAGAAATTCGAACAAACCCCTCTTCTGTTCGACACTTGCGGTTACGGATATGTTTCTCCTTCTCCTTTTTTTTTTTTTTTATTTTTGTTTTCCCCTTTCTTTTTTTTTTTGTCTTTTCCTTCATCCGCTATATTTAGCTTTGTTTTTCACGGGGATTGATCCGCGACATCCAAGTGGTTGCTGCATATTTTTTTTTTTTTTCTACCCTGGGCATCTCTTTCCTTCTCACCTCCCCCTCTTTTTTTTTTTTTTGCATAATTTTTTTTATTATTATTTTTCTGCTGTTGTTTCCTTCTTTTTTTTTTTCTGTCTCTTCTCTCTTTCTTTTTCGCTACTTGAGTAGGAGCGAGAAAAGAAGGTAGAAGGAAAAAAAAAAAAAAAAAAAAACGCCCGAGACGTATTTGTTGAGTTTCTTGTTTTTTTCTGTTTATTTGTTCTTCTTTCCGTCAAGGCTAAGCGGTAAAGAGTTTGTTCTGTCGTCTAAGTGATCTCCGATTGAGTGTTGCTTAAGCTTTCAAATTTCATTTCTACGCGGGCCGTCAGTTTTTTTGTTTCTTCTGCTCCAAATTTAGCCAGAAAATTCGCAGAAAGCACTTTATGTAACCTTCTGATGGAAAATAAGTTACATTAGGTTTCGAATATATAGAATGTATTTCAAAAGTTTTGTAAAATATGAAATAAAATAAATAAAAAGAATAAAAACGTTAAAGTATACAAATGAAATATCGACTTCAATTTTTTTCAAACAAAAGTTGAAGACAGAGTCACTTTCTTTTAAAAATACCTTAAAGTTCTTATTTAGGATGCTCATTTTAGATGCTTAATGAGTGCTAAATTTTATTTTATCCAGACTCAACATTTTCTTCAAAAAATGACAGACAAGAAAAAAAATTTTATGCAGAAAATCAATAATTTGTTATTTAAATTTAAATTAATTTAAAGTCAGTAAAAAAAAAAATCAATTTAATTTCAATAAAAAGCATTTTAATTTAATAAAAGTAATACATTTAATTATAAAATGAAATAAAAAATAAATTTTAATTTAATAATAATATTAATAAAAAATAAATTTTTCATTTGAAAAATAAATAGCTAATAATTAATCTTAACAATAAATTTTATTAATGAATAATTTCTTTCAAATGTATAAAATTTTAATATTAATTGATTCATTAATTTTAATATTTACTTCTTAATACTCAAGTTAATTTTAATAGCAAACTTTTCAATAATAACAATGAATAAGAAAATTAATACATTAATAAACGATCAACTTAAATTTTAAAAACAAGTTATTTTAAAAGTAATAAATAATCATTCTTAAATATATAAATATTATTTTTAATAGCATAATAAATAATAAAATTTGAATAATAGTAAATAAAATAGTTCGTGATTATAAGTTATTGATTTATTATTATTATTATTATTATTATAAATTATTTTTTATTATTATAATTTTATTTAAATAAATAATAAATTTTAATATTAAAGAATTGCTCTCAAATGTAACCAATTTTAATATTAAAGAATTGATTTCAAATGTATCCAATTTTAATATTAAATAATTAATTTTAGTAATTAATTTTAACTATAATAGCAAACACTTTTATGTTAATAATAAATAAGAAATTAAATTATAAATAAAAATTTTAATTAATTAATTAAGAAACATTAAAGTAATTTTTAAAGTTTAAAAAAAACAACAATAACTTTTTAAGTAATAATTAATTTTAAAAACAATGAATAATTATTTTTAAATACATAAATAAATTATTTTTAATATTTAATAAATAAAATTATAATAATAAACTTTTAAAAGCAACTCATTTTTCCTTGACATGGGGTGGTAGGAAATATTTAATGAAGAAAATTCAAAATTAATTCATATTTAAAATTTCATTTTTTTTTTTTTAAACAAAAAACATGAAAAAAACAACCTTTCTTTCGAAATACATTTCATTTAACCAGTACAGAATTAAATGAAATTATTCCCTGTTACGAAACGATATTGGTCCCACCAAAAAGATATTTTGTTTAAAAAAAAAAAAGCATTCTCGAATCTGACAAAATTTGCAAATGCTCCCATAACTACCAACCCTTGTCGTTCCTAAACTCTAGCGCCGCAAAACACATTTAACTTGCAATATTCATTTTTAAAAATCTAATTTTTAGATCACAAATGCAAAGGTATTCTCTTGATATTCAAAGAAACTGCTCTCAGAAAGCAATTTGCCGCCTTTGATCCTCAACATATCGTCTCTGAATGTTGTGCCCTCGACTTTGTTAGCGATATTTGCATACTTTTTTAACAAATACAAGCTTCCAAAAGAACGTCGAAGATGAGATGTTATTTTATTTAACAAACCTTCGAGATAGGAGGATGCAGCTTACTTATTTTTGCTCCTGTGCAAAATTTGTATTTGTAAAACAGCCTTTCTTTTGAAATTGGGCTATCTTACCTTTATGTTTAACGTACGCAAGAAATCGAAAACCCTCAGCAACAGGAATGTGTCTACTTTGAAAGTTAAACATGGCAAGCGGAGTTTAGTTTGGAGAGTTGTAAATTCAAATAGATTATTCTAAAAGACCAAATGTGTTAAGTGGATTGATTGGAGCTCTGGAATCGATCTGGTTTATTTAGGATCAGAAAGCATTCTTTTCAGCAGAACAAAATTCATTTGTGTTTGGAAAAAAGGCACCACTGTCGCTTCTATGTTCAAATGAGAGATTTAGTTCGTGATTAATTTGTGAACTCGATTCATCTTTGGCTAATTTCACTAAGTTGTAATTACAAGGTACTTATTTATGACTAAACTTCACTAAACTCTATAAAAACTATAACACTAAAAATGCTATAACTCACATACTAATAGTGCAACAGCTGTCAAAGTTATACACGTGTCTTTTGAAGCTTAGGGCTAACTAAAATCATTTGGATATAATACTAGTAGCGCCATCTATGCGTCAGCATACTAACGTTTCAGCCCACCTGTTATGTCTCATTTAAGCCATACGGTATTAAATGAAATTATTCCCTCTTACGAAACTATATTGGTAACACCACAAAAGATATTTAGTTAAAAAAAAAAAAAAAAAAAAAACATTCTACATTTGCAAATGCTTCCATAACCACCAATCCTTGTCGTTCCTAAACTCGCTCGCCGCAAAACGCATTTAACTTACAATATTCGTTTTTCAGAAATCTAATTTTTATATACTAAATGCAAAGATATTCTCCAGATATCAAAAGAAACCACTCTCAGAAAGCAATTTGTCCGTCTTTGATCCTCAACATATTCGTCTCTGAATGTTGTGCCCTCAACTTGGTTAGCGATATTTGCATACTTTTTTTACACAGAATGTAAGCTCCCAAAAGAACGTCGAAGATGAGATGTTATTTTATTTAACAAACCTTCAAGAGAGGAGGATGAAGTTTATTTATTTTTGCTCCTGTGGAAAATATGTAAATGAAATTGGGGCGTCTTACCTTTACGTTTTACGTACGCAAGAAATCGAAAACCCTCAGCAACAGGAATGTGTCTACTTTGAAAGTTAACTAAGGCAAGCGGTGTTTAGTTTGGGGAGTTGTAAATTTAAATAGATTATTCGAAAGGACCAAATGAGTTAAGTGGATTAATTGAGCTCTGAAATCGATCTGGCTTATTTCGGATCAGAAACCATTCTTTTAGTTGAAGGAAAAAAAAAAAAAACAAAATTCATTCGTGTTTGTAAAAAGGGACCACTGTCGCGAGAATTCTCGAAATGAGAGATTTAGTTTGAGATTAATTTGTGAACTCACTTTATTTTGGCCAATTTTACTAAGTAGTAATTACGAGGTACTCATTAGTGAGAATTGAACTAAGATCCAGTTCCTCAATCCTCCATTTTTGTTCTATGTATCGCAGAGGGAGGGGCTGATGACCAAGTGGCTAGTGCTCTGTCATTCGGTACCACACGTTTCGGGTTCGAATCCCGGCGTGGCAAGGATGTTTGTAGTGGTTCGGAATCCGCTTAAAGCCGTAGGTCCCGGTCTCATATGACAGTACTATATGAGACTGGCAGCGTAGTGCTCACAGTGCCCAATCAGACATCTCTCATCCATATCCTTCCCAAACTGTAAAGAGGCAACTAAGGTCTAGGCACAGTGATGTGGTGTGGTGTGGTGTAGTAGTGTGCATCGGTGGGCCTTTGTCCACTTAAGCATCCACAAAAAAACTTCACAGATGGATGATGTAAATAGATCATTGCCCGGTCAGCCTTTTTAAGGGTAATAGATAATTACTCTTTTTTAAGGAGATTGTATGTGGATGAAAACAGAAAACCCTAGAAAATTCCCATTAGGCCACTTATTGGGGCGAAATGCCTATTCCAGCTATCCCATTCTAAATGCTTTTCTGAAACAGTGATTATAAAGAAAATTCCGCCAGCGGAAACAAACATGAACTCTCCTAACTTGAACACTAATTGTGCAAGTTAAAACTAGTATCAGCATTGTTTCATATTTAAATTGTACGATGAACTTAATGGATGATAAAGAAATATGAACAATTTTATAAACTAAACTATCTTTCTGTCGAAATATGCCTCATTTAAACCATACGGTATCAAATGATATTATTCCCTGTTACGAACCGATGTTGGTTACACACAAAAAGATTTTTTTTTAAATAAAAACATTCTCCGAATCAGAGAAAATGTACAAATGCTCCCATAACTAGCAACGCTTGTCACTCCTAAACTCCATCGCCGCAAAACGCATTTAACTTACAATATTCATTTTTCAAAATCAAATTTTTAGATCACAAATGCAAAGGTATTCTCTCGATATTCAAAGAAGCTGCTCTCAGAAAGCAATTTGTCCGCCTTTGATCCTCAACATATTCGTCTCTGAATGTTGTGCCTCAACTTTGTTAGCGATATTTGCATACTTTTTTGCACAAAATACAAGCTCCCAAAAGAACGTCGAAGATGAGATGTTATTTTATTTAACAAACCTTCAAGAGAGGAGGATGAAGTTTATTTATTTTTGCTCCTGGGGAAAATATGTAAATGAAATTGGGGGCATCTTACCTTTACGTTTTACGTACGCAAAAATCGAAAACCCTCAGCAACAGGAATGCGGCTACTTTGAAAGTTAACTAAGGCAAGCGGAGTTTAGTTTGGAGAGTTGTAAATTCAAATAGATTATTCGAAAGGACCAAATGAGTTTAGTGGATTGATTGGAGCTCTGAAATCGATCTGGTTTATTAGGATCAGAAACCATTCTTTCAATAGAAGAAAAAAAAAAACAAAATTCATTTGTGTTTGGAAAAAGGGACCAAAACGTCTCCTGAATTCTCGAAATGAGAGATTTAGTTTGGAAATTTGGAACTCAGCATGGTTTTTGCAGTGGCGGGCAATTTTACTAATTTAAATAAACTTAAATTACTCAGTGAGAATTGAACTAATTTAAATTTTTAATATAATTATAACTAATGATAATTTTTTTCATTATACTAAATTTTAGTTATAAAGGCGAGGCAAGGAATGTGTCCAATTTGAATATTAATTAATTAGTTTTCTCATGATTAATATTTTATTAATATTTTAATAGCAAATACTTTAATATTAATAATGAATAAGAAACCTTCCCAAAAAAAAAGGAAATTAATTAATAAACAATATACTTAATTTTACAAATTATAAATAATTATTTTTTAATATATAAATAAAATATTTTGTAAATATATAAATTTAATTTTTAAATATAAATAAATTATTTTTTTTTCAGAATTGAAATCTTACATAATAAACTTTAAAAACCCAGTAGGCATTTTTAAAAATAATTTTATTCCAGCTATCCCATTCTAAAGGTTTTCTGAAAAATTTTTTTGTTGCGGAAACAAACATGAACTTTCCTAACGTTAGTTAGACAAATAAAATAAAGAAAATTCAAGGCATTGTTCAGGATTAAATTAAATTTTTTTGATAAAATAAAATACACGAAAAAACTATCTTTCTTTCGAAATACGTCTCATTTAAACCCATACGGTATTAAATGATATTATTCCCTGTTACGAAACGATATTGGTAACACCACAAAAGATATTTTCTTTAAAAAAAACATTCTCGAATCTGAAAAAAATTTACAAATGCTCCCATAACTACCAACCCTTGTCACACCTAAATTTTAGCGCCGCAAAAACACATTTAACTTACAATATTCATTTTTCAAAAATCGAATTTTTAGATCACAAATGCAAAGGTGTTCTCTTGAAAAGAAAGTTCTCTCAAAAGAAACTGCTCTCAGAAAGCAATTTATCCGCCTTTGATCCTCAACATATTCGTCTCTGAATGTTGCGTCCTCAACTTTGTTAGCGATATTTGCATACTTTTTTGCACAAAATACCAGCTCCCAAAAGAACGTCGAAGATGAGATGTTATTTTATTTAACAAACCTTCAAGAGAGGAGGATGCAGTTTATTTATTTTTGCTCTTGTGTAAAATATGTAAATGGAATGGGGGCATCTTACCGTTACGTTTTACGCACGCAAGAAATTGAAAACCCCAGCAACAGGAATGTGTCTGCTTTGAAAGTTAAATATGGCAAGCGGAGTTTAGTTTGGAGAGTTGTAAATTCAAATAGATTATTCGAAAGAACCAAATGAGTTTAGTGGATTGATTGGACTCTGGAATTGATCCGGTTTATTTAGGAACAGAGACCATTTTCAGTACGAGAAAAAGAAAAGAAAAAAAAAATTCATTTCTGTTTGTAAAATGGGACCACTGTAGCGTGAATGATCGAAATGAGAAATTTAGTTCATGACTAATTTGTAAACTCAATTTTTTTTTTGACCAATTTCGCTCAGTAGTAATTACGAGGCACTCATTAGTGAGAATGGAAATCAGATCCAGTTCTCAGTTCCTCAAACTTTGAGTTTTTTCTGTGCCTCCCGTAGGTTCCGTTCTCATGTGTCCGTAGAGTGACGCATACCTCTGTCATACTTCTCGTCTGTATCATTCCCAAACTGCGTACTGGATAACTCAACTCTAGGCACAGTGATGTGTTGTGGTGTGGTGTAGTAGAAATGTGCATCGGTGGGTCTTTGTCCACTTATGTATCCACGAGAAACTCACCGATGGATGATGAAAATAAATCATTATCCGGAGAGCCTTTTTAAGTGTAATTGCATGCGGATGAAGACGGAAACCCTAGAAAACTCCCAATAGTCTACTTATTGCCGATGCGAAATGCTTATTCCAGCTATCACAACCTAAATCGTTTCTGAAACATTGACTGTAAAGAACGCCGCCAGCGGAAACGAACATGAATTCTCCAAAAACTAATTGACCCCTTAACACAAGTATCAACATTGTTTCCCATTTAAATTGTACGATAAAATTAATGGATGATATAAAAATATAAACAATTTTGAAAACGAAACTACCTTTCTTTCAAAATATGCCTCATTTAAACCATACGATATTAAACGATGAAAATATGAAAAGTTCACAAAACGTTCACCTCCCCTCCACTTCGGTCCTTTTCCTCATCTTTATTTCCCCGGCATCTTTGGATGATGGTATTTTTTTTTTGTTTACTCTTTCTTAGATACCGATGTCAGAATAATCAGCGTCGCTGTACTGTCATTTTTTTGCACACGAGGTCTAAACAAACCGGGACCTAGAGTTTAATGTGGATTCCGGATCACTAAGAAACATCCATGTCATTGTCAGTATTCGAACCTAAAAGTGTGTGAGTACCTGTGGTACCAAATGCTTGTGGTACCATCAGCCTGTGGTACCAAATGCCAGAGCTCTAGTCACTTGGCCACCGGGCCATCTGGATGTTAGTGGTTCAGAATGGTTCAGAATCCACGTTAAACTGTAGGTCCTGGTCTAATTAGACCAAAGTGTCAAAAAAAAAAAAAAAAAAAACGAATGACGGAAGAGCGACAAACCAAACCTATTCCCTCATTACCCGCCGATGGGCTGTTCAATTTATACGTTAATAGTACTTAAAAGTCATCGATGTTAAGCAAAAAAGGAAAGAATATGTCTATGTAAAAAAGCATTTAAAAAAAGTATTTAATAAATTTGAGTTTAAAATATTTATTAATCATGAGATAAATTTGAAAAATTAAATACAAATTAAATTAGACACCAAATTTAAACACTGATTATTTTTAGAAAACTTATTACCATCTTTAAACACTTCGACCGCTAACTGAAACATGTGCTTTTAAAAGAAACCTCTAATTTTCATCATTTTATTTATCACGACAAAATTATCCACTCGAAATGGATACTTAAAAAGGATTTCTCCTCCAATTTTTTCTATCAACTTTTCCTGACTTAAATGACTGTTTTGAACAATAAGAGAAAAATATCACTTCAAAGACTGCTCTTAACAAATCCCAAAGTGATGCCATCTCCTCAAAGTCTAGCATATCCCGTTTCGACTATTAATATTCCATTAATATTCCGTTTCAAGGAACTTTTCTTCGAAAAAGGCAATTAACAAAAGGTTAAATATATCCACCCTTTATGCAAATTTTTAAAATCACTCTCTCTCACTCACTTAATAAAGCCGCTAAAAACCATTAACAGCATACCCAGTCGTAACAACTTAATGACAGAGTATTAAAAATTCAACAACACCTTATTAACACGTCGCTGTGAGAAATAAAAGGCTACAGAACTCGAAACCTGTGTCCTTGCGAATGTTAATCCAACAATTGGAGGGGAATAAAGTTAATTAATTTTCTCTCTTCTGCTTCTCCTCTCCTCTTCTCCCTCTCCGCTTTGGTCCTTCTCCTCATCTTTATTTTCCCCGGCATCTTTGGATGGTGGATGTTTTTCTTATCTCTTTCTTAGACTCTGATGTCAGAATAAAGATAAGGCGTGAAATTTTTTCTTTATCTTGACACTCCCCCCCTCCAACCCCTCCTTAGTAACCGTAACCGGAAGAAATTCGAACACACCTCTCTTCTGTTCGACACTTGCGGTTACGGATATGTTTCTCCTTCCTCTTTTTTTTTTTCTTATTTTGTTTTTTTTCTCTTCATCCGCTATATTTTAGCTTTGTTTTTCACGGAGATTGATCAGCGACATCCAAGTGGTTGCTGGATATTTTTTTACCCTGGGCATCTCTTTCCTTCTCACTCCCTTTTTGTATACATTTTATATATATATATTTTTTTTTCTGCTGTTGTTTCCTCTTTTATTTTTTTTTTTTTTTTTTGTCTCTCTTCTCCCTCTCTTTTTTTTTCGATACTTGAGTAGGCGCGAGAAAAGAAGGTAGAAGGAAAAAAAAAAAACGCCCGAGTCTTATTTGTTGAGTTTCCTGTTTTTTTTTTTATTTGTTCTTCTTTCCGTCGACGCTAAGCGGTAAAGAGTTTGTTCTGTCGTCTAAGTGATCTCCGATTGAGTGTTGCTTAAGCTTTCAAATTTCATCTCTGCGCAGGCCTTCATTTTTTTTTTTTGTTCCTTCTGCTCCACATTTAGCCAGAAAATTCTCAGAAATCGCTTTTATGTAACCTTCTTAGAACCTTCTGATGGATAATAAGTTACTTCGGGTTCAAATACATAAAATGTATCAAAGATGTTTTGTTGTAAAATATGAAAAGTAAATAAAACTTGTAAGATATGCAAGTGAAATATCGACTGTATTTTTCATTTAAGTGATCTCCGATCCATTGTGGATGGTGAATTTTTTTTCTTATCTTATCTTTTATAGACTCTGATCTCTGTATAATAAGCGTCGCTCTACGGTAATGTTTTGCACACGAGGTTTAAACAAACAGGGACCTACAGATTAACTTTGATTCCGACCCACTCACAAATATCCATGCCATTGTCAGTATTCGAACCTGAAACCTGTGGTACCAAATGCCAGAGCGCTAGTCACTTGACCACTGGGCAGCCTGGATGTTTTTTAGTGGTTCGGAATCCCCGTTATACTATAGGTCCTGGTCTAATTAACACAAAGTGAGCTAAAAAACCTTAGAGCGACCAACCAAACCTAGCCACTCATCACCCGCAAGGGGCTGTTGAATTTATATGTAAATAGTACCTGAAGATCACTGATGTTAAAGACAAGATGGTGGCCTAAAAAAGTTATATTTGGGTTTTAACTTTTATAAATCACGAAATAAATTTGAAAAATTAAATAAAAAATTAAAACATTCACCACATTTAAATAGTGATTATTCTTAGCAAGCATATTTGCATCCTTAAATACTTCGACAGCTAACTAAAACTCATGCCTTTAAAAGAAACCTCTAATTTTCATCATCACGACAAAATTATGCACTCGAAATGGATACTTAAAAAGGATTTTCTCCTCCACAATTTTTTTTTCTTTCATCTTTTCTTGTCTTAAAATAACTTTTTGAATAAAAAAATTCAATTTATTCGTAAGAGAAAATATTATAAAAAAAAAAAAAAAATTACTTCAAAGACTCCTCTCAACAACTCCCAAAGTGGGGCCATCTGCCCCAAAGTCCAGCATATTCCCCTATTTCCATTAATATTCCCTTTCAAGGAACCTTTCTTCAAAAGGTAATTAACAAAAGGTTAAATATATCTACCCTTTATGCAAACCTTTAAAATCACCCTCTTTCCTTAATAAAGCCGCTAAAAACGATTAACAGCATACCCAGTCGTAACAACTTAATGACAGAGATTAAAAATTCAACAACACCTTATTAACACGTCGCTGTGAGAAATAAAAGGCTCAGAAACCTGTGTCCTTGCGAATGTTAATCCAACAATTGAAGGGGAATAAAGTTAATTAATTTTCTCTCCTCTGCTTCTCCTCTCCTCCATTCCACTTTGGTCCTTCTCCTCATCTTTATTTTCCCCGGCATCTTTGGATTTTTTTTTTCCTTATCTCTGTCTTAGACTCTGATGTCAGAATAAAGATAAGGCGTGAAATTTTTTTTCTTTCTCTTGACACTGCAACGCTACTTCCACCCTCCTCCTTAGTAACCCGTAACCGGAAGAAATTCGAACAAACCCCTCTTCTGTTCGACACATGAGGTTACGGATATGTTTCTATTTTTTTTTTTTGTTTTTGTTTTCCCTTTCTTTTTTTTTTTTTTTTTCCTTCATCCGCTATATTTTAGCTTTGTTTTTCACGGAGATTGATCCGCGACATCCAAGTGGTTGCTGGATATTTTTTTTTTTTTTACCCTGGGCATCTCTTTCCTTCTCTCCCCCTCTTTTTTTTATACATTTTTTTGTTATTATTTTTCTGCCGTTGTTTCCTTTCTTCCGTTGTTTCCTTTCTCTTCTCTCTTTCTTTTTTTTTTCGATACTTGAGTAGGCGCGAGAAAAGAAGGTAGAAAGAAAGAAAAATTTGCCCGAGTCGTATTTGAGTTTCTTGTTTCTTTTTATATGTTCTTCTTTCTGTCGACGCTAAGCTGTAAAGAGTTTGTTCTGTCGTCTAAGTGATCTCCGATTGAGTGTTGCTTAAGCTTTCAAATTTCATCTCTACGCGGGCCGTCATTTTTTTTTTGTTCCTTTTGCTCCACATTTAGCCACAAAAGTCGCAGAAAGTGCTTTGTGTAACCTTCGTGCTACCTTCTGATGGATAATAAGTTACTTTGTGTTCCAATATATAGAAATTTCTACTATATATATATCAAGTATAAAAATGTTTTCTTGTAAAAAAAAAAAACAGGCAAAACCTATGAAGTATGCAAATGAATTATCGGTTGTATTTTCATTTAGGTGATCTCCGATCCAATGTTGCTGAAGCTTTTAAATTTGTTTTTACGCTGATCGTCATTTTTTTCTCCTGCTCCACATTTAATTTGCAAATTTGCAGAAAGTGTTTTGTTTTAAGCAACCTTCGTGCAACCTTCTGATGGATAATAAGTTACTTCGTGTTCAAATATATGGAATGTATCAAAGTTGTTTTCTTGTAAAATATGCAAGTGAAATATCGACTGTATTTTTCATTTAAGAGATCTCTGACCCATAGTGGCTGGTGGTTTTTTTTTTCGTATCTCTTTCTTCTACTCTGATGTCAGAATAATCACCGTCGCTCTACGCTAATTTTTTTGCATACGAGGTCTAAACAAACAGGGACCTACAGTTTAATGTGGATTCCCAACCACTAACAAATATCCATGTCATTGAAAGTATTGGAACTTGAAGCCTGTGATACCAAATGCAAGAGCGCTAGTCACTTGGCCAATGGGCCGCCTGGATGTTTGTCAGCGGTTTGGAATCCACGTTAAACTGTAGGTCCTGGTCTAATTAGCCGAAAGTGTGCAAAAAATGATCGTAGAGCGACAAACCAAACCTATGCCCTCTTCACCGTCGGTGGGCTGTTCGATTTATATGTAAATAATACATGAAGGTTACCGATGTTAAACAAAGAAAAGGATGGATAAATAAAAAGCGATGCTTAATAAATGTGGAATTAAAACTTTATTAATCACGAGATAAATTTGAAATTAAAAAAAAAAAAAAAAACTAGACACCAAATTTAAATACTGATTATTCTTAGAAAACATATTAGAATCCTTAAATACTCCGACAGCTAACTGAAACTCATGCTTTTAAAAGAACCCTTTAATTTTCATCATTTTCTACATCACGACAAAATTATCCATAAATGGATAAAAAAAGGATTTTCTCCTCCAATTTTTTTTTTTTTTCAACTTTTCCCGACATAAAATGACTATTTTGAATAAAAAAAAAAATTCAATTTATTCTTAAGATAAAAATATCACTTGAAAGACTCCTCTTAACAACTCCCAAGGTGGGGCCCCATCTCCTCAAAGTCTAGCATATCCTGTTTCGCCTATTAATATTCCATTAATATTTCCTTTCAAGTAACCTTTCTTCAAAATGGTAATTAACAAAAGGTTAAATATATCCACCCTTATGCAAATCTTTAAAATCACTCTCCCTTAACAAAGCCTCTAAAAACCATTAACAGCATACCCAGTCGTAACAACTTAATGACAGTATTAAAATTCAACAACACCTTATTAACACGTCGCTGTGAGAAATAAAAGGCTACAGAACTCGAAACCTATGTCCTTGTGAATGTTAATCCAACAATTGAGGGAATAAAGTTAATTAATTTTTCTCTCCTCTGCTTCTCCTCTCCTCCCTCCACTTTGGTCCTTCTCCTCATCTTTATTTTTCTCCGGCATCTTTGGATGTGGGATTTTTTTTTTCTTATCTCTTTTTTCTTAGACTCTGATGTCAGAATAAAGATAAGGCCTGAAAATTTTTTTTTCTTTCTCTTGACACTGCCACGCTACTTCCACCCCTTCCTTAGTAACCCGTAACCGGAAGAAATTCGAACAAACCCCTCTTCTGTTCGACACTTGCGATTACGGATATGTTTCTCCTTCCTCCTTTTTTTTTTATTTTTGTTTTTGTTTTAATTTTTCCCTTCCTTTTTTTTTTCTTTTCCTTCATCCCCTATATTTTAGCTTTGTTTTTCACGGAGATTGATCCACGACATCCGAGTGGTTGCTGGATTTTTTTTTTTAACCTGGACATCTCTTTCCTTCTCTCCCCCCCCCCTCTTTTTTGTATACATTTTTTATTATTATTTTTCTGCTGTTGTTTAATTTTTTTTTTTTTTTTTTGCCTCTCTTCTCTCTTCTTTTTTTTTCTTTTTCGATACTTGAGTAGGCGCGAGAAAAGAAGGTAGAAAGAAAAAAGTTGCCCGAGTCTTATTTGTTGAGTTTCTTGTTCTTTTTCGTCGACGCTAAACGCGGTAAAGAGTTTGTTCTGTCGTCTAAGTGATCTCCGATTGAGTGTTGCTTAAGCTTTCAAATGTCATCTCTACGCCGGCCAACATTTTTTTTTGTTCCTTCTGCTCCACATTTAGCCAGAAAATTTTCAGAAAGCGCTTTATGTAACATTCGTGCAACCTTCGGAAGGATAATAAGTTACTTTGTTTTCAATATATAGAATGTATCAAAGATGTTTTCTTGTAAAATATGTAAAGTAAATAAAACTTGTCAAGTATGCAGTTGAAATTTTTGTATATATTCTATATATTTTCTATTATATAATTTTTTCTATAATTTTTTATTAATATTTTTCATTTAAATGATCTACGATCCAGCGTTTGCATAATCAATTCATCTTTGCCACTATACATAATTACCTTTATATGTTGTCGTTGATTATGTATAGCCACCGGATTTATCACATAACACACACACATCACAACACACCAGAGAGAGATGTACAGATATATGTATAAATAAATTAAAAATATTTTATAATTTAAGATATTATTTTATAGTTGAAATCATAAAAGTATTTGTGTAAACTGTGTATTTTCATTAATTGTACACTCAAGGTAAATATATCAAGTCAGTTTTTTACATTCAAAAAGCCGCCTAAAACAAGTCTTTCTCATTATAAAATAATAATTAGTGCTTTAAAATTGCATTCAAGAAAAAAACAATTTATGAACTGATTTTAAACTAGCCTAATTAAAAAATGTGTTGGTTAAGCTCTTTGGGTTTCTTAAATTTTATAACTAATCTACTATTGTTAGTTTGAGACTAAAAAAAAAAAAAAATTGCAGACAAAAATCACTTTCTTTTAAAAATACCTTAAAGTTCCTATTTAGGTAAATCTTTAAAAATTATATTTCGTTAAACAATGAGATTGGCAATGTAGCTTAATCTCTTTTGAATTTCAAAAACTAAAAGGAATTTATAGAGATTAAATACTAGTATTAAGTTAATTGCAAAATTTTAATTATACAATAAATATCCTTTAAATTATTTTTATGCATTAGGTTATAGAATAGCAATAATTAATGAAATGAGTATTTATTATTTACATTGATTTAAATTCATACAAATATTTAAACTTAAAAGTATCTTAATCTTAATGATTACTAAATTTTAAATTTTTTTTATTCAGACTCAAAAAAAAAAAAAAAAATGTAGAAAATCAAATATTTATTGTTTACATCTACATACATCCAAACTCATTAAAAAATTAATTTGATTTTAATAAAATACATTTTAATTTAAAATAACAATAAATTTAATTACTAAATTTAATAATTAATAAATTTTAACCTAATAATTATGAGTAAAAATTTTTTTAATTATAAAATCAAATAAATACATTATTTTAATCAACGATAATATTAATAAATAAAAAAAATTTTAATTTAAATAAATAAATTTTTAACTAATAATTTATTTTTTATCACAATAAGTTTTATTAATAAATAATTGCTTTCAAAGGTATTAAATTTTAATATTAATTAATTTTCAAACTTAATACTTTAAATAAATTTTAACAGCAACTATTTATAATAATAAAGAATAAGAAAGTTAATTCATACATTAATAATCAATAATCTTAATTTTAAAATTGAATAAATAATATGTTTTTACCTAATAATTACTTAAAAATAATAAATAATTAATTTTAAACATATAAATAATTTTTAATAATTAATAAATAACAAATATTATTAATAATAAATAAAAACTTAATGATAACAAACTTAATTTAAATAAATAATATGTTTATAACTAATAATTATTTTGTGTAATAATAAATTTTAGTAATAAAGAATTGCTTTGAAATGTATCTAATTTTGATATTAATTAATTAATTTTAATGTTCATACATTAACAATAATATTTAACAGCAAACTCTTTAATATTAATAATTATAAAAAATTTTATTTGATAAGCAATAAAGTTCATTTTTTAAAATTAAATATATAATTTTTTAAATTAATTAAATTATTAAATTTTGAATGAATGAATGAATAAAATTATTTTTTAAATTTTTAAAATTTCTTTTAAATATATAAATAAATTAGTTTTTAATACTTCACAAATAAAATTTTAATAATAAACTTTTAAAAAGCAATACATTTTTTATATAATTTTATTAATTAACTTCTTAATTTAATAATTTTTTTTTTATTGGGTTAAATTTTTCCTTGATACGGGGAAAGAGGAAATACTGAATAAAGATTCAAAATTAAAATTTCATTTTTTTTTCATACCGAATAAAAAACAAACACTAGAAACGAAACTAAATTTCCTTCGAAATATGCCTCATCTAATCCATACGGTATTAAATGAAATTATTCCCCGTTACGAAACGATATTGGTTACACCACAAAAGATATTTTCTTTAAATTAAAAAACTCTTCTCCAAATCTGAGGAAATTTGCAAATGCTCCCTAACTACCAACCCTAAACTCGCGCGCCGCAAAACGCATTTCGAGTTTTCTTATTCAATATTTAATATTAATGTGTCTCCTATTAAAATATTAAATATTAAATATTAAAATTAACTACTTAATATAGATATTGGTAACATTTAAAAGCAATTCTTTATTACTAAAATTTATTAAATCCAGGCAATGCTGTACTTTCATCATCCATCGGTGAGTTGTTCGTGGATCCATAAACGGACAAAGCCCACCGATGCACAGAAAAATACTACAGGATTGAGGAACTGGATCTTAGTTCGATTCTCACTAATGAGTACCTCGTAATTACTACTTAGTGAAATTGGCAAAAAAAAAAAAAAAAAAAAAATCAAGTTCACAAATTAATCAGGAACTAAATGTCTCATTTCGAACATTCCCTTTTACAAACACAAATGAATTTTGTTTCCTTTTTTTTTTCCTACTGAAAGAATGGTTTCTGGTCCTAAATAAACCAGATAGATTCCAAAGCTCCAATCAATCCACTTAACTCCTTTGGTCCTTTCGAATAATCTATTTGAATGTACAACTCTCCAAACTAAACTCCGCTTGCCTTTTTTAACTTTCAAAGCAGACACATTCCTGTTGCTGAGGGTTTTCGATTTCTTGCGTACGTAAACGTAAAGGTAAGATGCCCCAATTACATTTACATATTTTGCACAAGAGCAAAAAAAAATAAATGAACTGCATCCTCCTCTCTTGAAGGTTTGTTAAATAAAATAACATCTCATCTTCGACGTTCTTTTTTGGGAGCTGGTACTCTGTGCAAAAAGTATTCAAATATCGCTAACAAAGTTGGAGGCACAACATTTAGAGACGAATATGTCGAGGATCAAAGGCGGGCAAATTGCTTTCTGAGAGCACTTTCTTTGAATATCAGGAGAATACCTTCGCATTTACGAACTAAAAATTAGATTTTTGAAAAATGAATATTGCAAGTTAAATGTGTTTTGCTGAGCTAGAGTTTAGGTTGGTAGTTATGGAAGCATTTGCACATTTTCTCAGATTCGGAGAAGGGTTTTATTTAAAGAAAATATCTTTTGTGGTGTAACCAATATCGTTTCTTAACAGGGAATAATTTCACTTAATACTGTATAGCTTAAATGAGACATATTTCAAAAGAAAGGTAGTTTCGTTTGTGTTTTGTTTGGTAGAAAAATATGATGTTTTAATCTTGAATTAACGGTAAAATTTTCTTTATTCAATATTTCTCCACCATGCCAAAAGAAACATTTAATCCGGCCCCCCAAAAAAAATATATTAAGATAAGAAGTTAGTTAATAAAATTATTTAAAAAATGTATTGTTTTTAAAAGTTTATTATTAAGATTTCACTTGTGGAGTATTAAAAAATATTTTATTTATATATTTAAAAAAAATTATTATTTTAAAAGTTAACTCTATTGTTTATTAATTAATTAATTAATTTTATTAAATTCCTTCTATCAGCTTACACTCTCTCTCTATATATATCTCGTTCAAATTTTCAATCGTTAATAAAATACTTATTATTCTTTCACTCAAGTTCAAATACAATTTTTTTTGAACTTGTAGTGGAGGGCACTTGACGTTAATACAGTTTTTTCAATTATTAATTCAGTAATTAAATTTAAAAATTTTGGTTTTTTTTTTTCAGATTTAAGTTACATGTATCTACCAACAGATGGCGCCAGATAAACTTAAAAAAATGAATGAAAATTATTTATAAAGGACTTTCTGCAATAGAGTGAAAAAAAAGTAGGAATTGACTTAAAATGTTTTTTTAATATTATTTGTTTATTTGTTAAGTTTCTTATTCATTATTAATATTAAAAGTGTTTGCTGTTAAAATATTATTGAAATATTGTGTATTAAAATTAATTATTTAATATAATAATTGATTATATTTGAAAGCAATTCTGTATTACTAAAATTTATTATTATAAAAAATAATTATTAGTTATAAATATATTTTTTATTTAAATTAAAAATTAGTTTTAATATTATTAACTAACTAACTCCTCGAACGCTACTACTACTACTACTCCACAGCACAACACTGTGCGTAGAGTGATACTGTATGTCTTAAATGAGACATATTTCGAAAAAAAAGTAAATTCGTTTCCAGTGTTTTTTGTTTGGTAAAAATAAAATGAAATTTTAATTTTGAATTAACTTTGAATTTTCTTTATTCAATATTCCCCCATGCCAAGAAAACATTTAATCCCAATAAAAAAAAATTATTAAATTACAAAGTTAGTTAATAAAATTATTTTAAAAATGTATTGTTTTAAAAGTCTATTATTAAAATTTTATTTATTAACTTTTAAAAAATAATTTATTACTATATTTCATAATAATCATTTATTATTTTCAAAATTAATTATTAGTTAAACAATTATTTATTTAATTTAAAAATTAATTGTATTGTTTATTAATTAATTAATTAAGTTTATTATTCATTATTAATATTAAAATGTTTGATATTAAAATATTAAGTACTAAAATTGATTAATTAACTCAATCCATACACATTTGGCTACTTACCGTAGAAACCAAAAGAACATATAAACAAATCAAAATTACAAGGGAAAAGACCGAACATTCTTAACAAAAAATGATCAAAAGGTCTTAAAAACTAAAGATAAAAATTTAATCTAAAGGCAAAAATTCAAAAAGCTAGAAGCACCCTAATAAATGTCCGTGTGATCAGGACAGCATATTTCGAAAGAAAGAAAAGTTTTTCTTGTTTTTTGTTTGGTAAAAAAATTTAATTTTAATCTTGAATTAACGTGAATTATGGATTTTAATTCCCTGTCAAGTAAAAATTTAATACCAATAAAAATATTATTAAATTAGAAAGTTAGTTAATAAAATTATTTAAGAAATGTATTGTTTTAAAAAAATTATTTTTGTTAAAAGTTTATTTATTAAGTATTAAAAAATGTATTTATATAGTTAGTATTATTTATAATTTTAAAAGTTAATTGTTAGTTAAAAATAAAATTTATTTAATTTTAAAAAATAAGTCATTAATTAATGAATTTTTTTTTATTTATTAATTAAGTTTCTTAACCGATATTAATATTGAAGTATTTGCTGTTAAAATATTAGTAAAATATTAAGTATTAAAATTAATTAATTATTACATTTAAAATAAGTTCTTTACAATAAAAGACAAATTAAATTTTAATCTTGAATTAACTTGGATTAGGCACTTTCATTCCATGTCAAGTCAAAATTTAATACCCCCAAAAAATTATTAAATTAGAATGTTAGTTAATAAAATTTTTAAAAAATGTATTGTTTTTAAAAAAATTACTATTATTAAAAGTTTATTTATTTAGTATTAAAAAATTTAGTTATATTGTTAACATTATTGATTATTTTAAAAAATGGATTGTTAATTAAAAATTATAATTTATTGAATTTAAAAATAACTCATTTATTAATTAATTTAATTTTTATTTATTAATTAAGTTTTTTAACCGTTATTAATATTAAAGCATTTGCTGTTAAAATATTATTAAAGTATTAAGTATTAAAATTAAATAATTAATATTAAAATTGGGTGCATTTGAAATTTGTTCTTTACAATAAAAGACAAATTATATTTTAAACAAATGATTAAAAGAATTCACGTGGATTGAACATTAATAATGATAAAGTAATATATAACATTTTGAAAAGATATATTTTATATTCTTAAATGTAGCGATCAAAAACATTTAAATAAACTCCTTATTCAATTTTATTTACACACACACAAAAAAAAAACTACTACAAAACTAGACTGCAAAGTGTCGCATTTAGGTCCATTAAAAAAATTAAACAAAAAAAAAGAAACGATCCCAAACTTAAATATTGATTATTTTTAGCATGTTACTGTATTCAAATATTTTGAGAACGAAACTAATTTTCTTCATTTTCTCCACTCTGAGAAAATTTTAAAAAATTTTGGTTTCCAACATTTACTGATATCTGGCAAAGAAAAAAATCAATTTTTTCAATAAAATTATGTATCTAAATTAAAAATTTAGGTTCAAAATTCTTATTAATCAGAGATAAATTAAAAAAAAAAAACAAATAAAAACACACAACGACATCAAATTCAGATATTGATCATTCAAACAGTTCGACGCAGTAACTGAAACAATTACTAAACTCTTGTTTGTGAAAATTGCAACACCATCAAGAAATCGTCATAATTGAATGAAATTTAACACACAGCCGAGTGGCAGTGGTACAAATAAATGATTAAATGTTCAAAGCAAACAAGCATTAGCAAGACATCGGAATCAGTATTTTGTGTAGCCACCACGCGCCGCAATAAGTGCTGCTACACGACGTGGCATGGAGTCAAACAAATTTTGAATGTCTGCCTGAGGAAGAGCATTCCATATTGTTTGTATGCGCACCCAAAGTTCGTCTGCAGAAGCAACAGGACGAGGATCACGAGCGAGACGCCGACCAACGAAATCCCACACATGTTCAATCGGCGATATATCCGGGGGATACGCAGGCCAAGGAAGAAGCTGTACCTGCCGCGTTGCAAAGAAGGATTGAACAGTCCTAGCGATATGAGGGCGGGCATTGTCCTGTTGAAATACGGCGCCTGGCAAGCTTTGAAGGAAGGGAACAGCTTGGGGCTGTAGAACTTCACTGATATACCGGTTGCTGTTCAGATTGCCCACATTTTTTAGCAATTCAGATCGTCCATGATATGCTATGGCACCCCAGACCATAACTCCGGGTGTTCGTCCACTGTGGCGTTCGATAATGCACTCCGGGAGGTGGCGTTCACAGGCATAGCGTCTGACACGAATGCGGCCATCATGGTACCACAAATTAAAGCGGGATTCGTCAGAAAACACGACATACTGCCAATCAGCACGCCAGTCTCTATGCTCAGCGGCCCATTGTAGCCACAGGCGGCGATGGGGTAGCGTGTGAGGGATCCTGTATAAAGGAGTCCTTGCGCGCAGTCCACGTTGCAGCAGACGTCTACGAATTGATGAAGCACACAATGAAACACCTGTAGCTATTGACTACTGTGCTGCCAATTGTCTAGAGGAAGCTGTACGGTCCATCAGCGCCATGCGGACCAGGTGTCTATCATCGCGAGCTGACGTCACATTTCGGGGTCCAAACACGGATTTCCGAGTAGTCCGACACTCGTCCATCCACTGCTTCCAAAGACGCATTACTGTGCTGCTGTTACGCTGCACACGAGCGGCTACTGCACGATAAGACAATCCAGCTTCACGAAGGCCGATGATTCTCCTCCGTTCAAACTCTGCAAGTTGTTCAAATCTCGCTCTCTTTCGTCGAAGAGGCATAAGTAACGATAGAGCTAACGTTTACCACTAGCAGATAGCCACCGATAACCATACACGCCTCGCTACAGCCGTCTATTTATTCTGATCCATCCGCCGTTCAGAGGGCGCTGCTCAGCATACGCATGCGCTACGGATTTGAAATTCTAATCATTTGCATATCATGCGCTAATTTGCATTTTGTGAAAATTTCAGCTCATTCGCGTAAGTCCTTCATGGTGTTGCAATTTTCACAAACTATCTTTAAAATATGCTTTAATATTCATCCTTTCTTTCATCCTAAATAAATTATCCACTGGTCATGGATATTTTAAAAATAAATCTTCTCTAGTTTCTTTTTTTTTTTTTTTTTTTCGACTTTTACTGACGTAAGATGGGAGTCCAGTAACAGCATGCGCATTTAGGATGTAAGAGGATCGTGGTTCGAATCTGCTTGCATCGTTGTAGTCACTGCTTTTAGAAAAAGGAGATTCTATGGCGATTGACAAAAATATGTGTGATAGCTTCTCACATCAATAGTTAGGCTTTGTGATGGGGTTTTTCAGGTTTTATCACATACAGCATCCAAATGTAGAATAGTAATCTTGCAATAGCATACAGCGATGGATTCTCTGACAAATTCCTCAATAAGGGAGGTGCAGGCATTTAGATTCTACTTCCAAATGGATGTAAATACCATCATAAAATGAGCATAGGCCTGATAGCTTCAAACTTCACCAGCGAGCTCATAGCAATTAAAGAGGCCGTTGCTTTATATCTAAATGACACAAATATTTCATGCCTCACTGACGGGTTAGTGATTTTTTCTGACTGCAAGTCGGCTCTGGAAGCAATTAAAAATGGAGACACTTATATAACTTCTGCGATAAATGTTCTGCTCGAGACTCTACACTGTAGAGGCAAACCATGTCATCTTCAATGGATTCCTGCACATGTCAACATTGAAGGAAAACGAATGCGCTGACTCCTTAGCCAAAGAAGCCAGGGACAATGATCAACCCAAGACTACCATCATACTTGCAGATGCTAACGCGGTTTCCAAAAGCCGACTAATTCCTTATAACTTTAAGAATCCACTAACCACGGACTTCAACTGCCCCAGGAAGTTGACATCAGTTATTAGCAAACTCAGAACTAATCATTACAGAGGGATGAAGATTCTCCCAGACAAGACCAGGGAATACATCCCAAGCAGAAATTGCCCCAACGCTTTCCTAACACCTAAGCACATTCTAGAGTGCCCAGCACTCACTCCCCATTTTTGCAATTGGGTATGGTGCCATTCGAGGCCAACCTAAGAGAAGTCATGTATAGTGAAGCGGCGCCATTGCTAGCAGCCGCTATCGTGAAGTCTTTTGACTAACTTTGATATTTATATTTTAAATCCACGAACAGGATAACAGCAACATGTAGAACAGATAACCTTATAAGTCTTCCAGGAAGGTACTGTCTACCCCTCATCAACGGCCTGACGGCCAATTGTCTAGTGCTCTGGCCTTTGGTACCATAAACTCCAGATTCGAATCCTGGCGTTGGCATGGATGTTTGTGAGTGGTTCGGAATCCACTTTAAACAGTAGGCGCCTGTCTAATTAGTCCATAGTGTGCAAAAAAGGATCGTAGAGCGACAAAACAAACTTATCCCCTCATCACCAATCGGGTGGCGGTTCGATTTATACGTAAATAGTACATGAAAGTCACGGATGTCACGAAAAAAAGAAAAGAAGATGTCTATGCAAAGAAAAAGCGATTTTTAATAAAATTTGGGCTTCAAAATTTTATTAATCATGAGATAAACTTGAAAAACTAAATAAAATATTTAGACACCAAATTTAAATACTGATTATTCTTATAAAACATATTATCGCTCTTAAACATTTCGACAGCTAACTGAAACTCATGCTTTTAAAAGAAACCTCTAATTTTCATCATTCTCATCATCACGACAAAATTATCCACTCGAAATGGATACTTAAAGAGGATTTTCTCCTCCAATTTTTTTCTTTCAACTTTTCCCGACGTAAAATGACTGGTATAAATAAAAATCAATTTATTCTTAAAAAAAAAAAAAAAATATCACTTCAAAGACTCCTCTCAACAACTCCCAAAGTGGGGCCATCTCCTCAAAGCCTAGCATATCCAGTTCTGACTATTAATATGCTATTAATATTCTCTTTGAAGGAACCTTTCTTCGAAAAAGTAATTAACAAAAGGTTAAATATATCTACCCTTTATGCAAATCTTTAAAATCACTCTCTCTCTCCCCCTTAATAAAGCCGCTAAAAACCATTAACAGCATACCCAGTCGCAACAACTTAATGACAGAGTATTAAAAATTCAACAACACCTTATTAACACGTCGCTGTGAGAAATAAAAGGCTACAGAACTCGAGACCTATGTCCTTGCGAATGTTAATCCAACAATTGGAGGGGAATAAAGTTAATTAATTTTCTCTCCACTGATTCTCCTCTCCTCCTCCCTCCACTTTGGTCCTTCTCCTCATCTTTATTTTCCCCGGCATCTTTGGATGTGGGGATTTTTTTTTCCTTATCTCTTTCTTAGACTCTGATGTCAGAATAAAGATAAGGCGTGAAATTTTTTTCTTTCTCTTGACACTGCCACGCTACTCCAACCCCCTCCTTAGTAACCCGTAACCGGAAGAAATTCGAACAAACCCCTCTTCTGTTCGACACTTGCGGTTACGGATACGTTTCTCCTTCCTCTTTTTTTTTCTTTTTGTTTTTATTTTTGTATTCCCCTTTTTTTTTTTCCTTTCCCTTCATCTGCTATATTTTAGCTTTGTTTTTCACGGAGATTGATCCGCGACATCCAAGTGGTTGCTGGGTAATTTTTTTTACCCTGGGCATCTCTTTCCTTCTCACCCCCTCTTTTTTGTATACATTTTTTATTTATTATTTTTCTACTATTGTTTCCTTTTTTTTTTTTTTTTTTTTTTTTGTCTCTCTTTTTCTTCTTTTTCGATACTTGAGTAGTCGTGAGAAAAGAAGGTAGAAGGAAAAAAAAAAAAAATTGCCCGAGTCGTATTTGTTGAGTTTCTTGTCCTTTTTTTTTATTTGTTCTTCTTTCCGTCGACGCTAAGCGGTAAAGAGTTTGTTCTGTCGTCTAAGTGATCTCCGATTGAGTGTTGCTTAACCTTTCAAATTTCATCTCTACGCGGGCCGTCATTTTTTTTTTTTTTTTTTGTTTCTTCTGCTCCACATTTAGCCAGAAAATTCGCAGAAAGCGGTCTATGTAACCTTCGTACTACCTTCTGATGGATAATAAGTTACTTTCAGTTCAAATATATAGAATGTATCAAAGATGTTTTCTTGTGAAATATGAAAAGTAGACGAAATATCGGCTGTATTTTTTCATTTAAGTGATCTCAGATCCAGTGTTGCTTAAGCTTTCAAATTTCATCTTTAAGAGGGAGGTCAATTTTTTTCTTTTGCTCTACATTTAGCCAGGTTACAGCTTTCTGGTGGATTAGTTATTAGTTATTTTGCATTCAAGTATTATAGAACGTATCAAAAAGTAAACACACATATCATCAAAGATTTAAGTAAAAAAAAAAAAAAAAGTTTTTTTTTTTTAAATTATAAAATAATAATTAGTTTTAAAATCTAATTTTTTTTTATCTAATTTACCAACTAATTTTAAACTGGCATAATTGAAAAATGTTAAAAAAATATGTCGGTTAAGCTCTTTAGGCCTCTTAAATTTTATAACTAATCTACTATTGTTAGTTTGAGGCTAAAAATTGCAGACAGAAATCACTTTCTATTAAAAATATCTTAAAGTTCATATTCAGGAAAATCTTTAAAAATTGATATTTCGTAAAACAATGAGTTTAGCAATGTCGCTTAATCTCTTTAAATTTCAAAACTAAAAGAAATTTAAAAGATTAATTGATAATATTAAGTTAATTGCAAAATCTTAATTATACAATAAATATCCTTTAAATTATTTTTATGCATTTGGTTATAGAATGGCAAATAATTAATGAAATGAATAAATATTTATTATTTACATTTATTTAAATTCATACAAATATTTAAATTTAATTATTCAGACTCAAAAAAAAAAAAAGTAGATGTAGAAAATCAAATATTTATTGTTTACATCTACATACATCCAAACTCAGTAAAAATTAGTTTGATTTCAATAAAATACATTTTAATTTAATAACAGTAATACATTTAATTATTAAATTTAAATAAATAATAAATTTTAACCTAATAATTACAAGTAAAAATTTTTAATTATAAAATCAAATAAATACATTTTTTTAACTTAACGATAATATTAATAAACTTATAAGAAACTTTTTATTTAAATAAATAAATTTTTAACTAATAATTAATTTTTTATAACAATAAGTTTTACTAATAAATCATTGCTTTCAAATGTATTAAATTTTAATATTAATTAATTAATTAATGTTAAAAATAATATTTTAAATAAATTTTAACAGTATAAACTGTTTAATAATAATAATTAATCAGAAACTTAATTAATCAAGAAATTAATTAATAAATTCATAAACATATAATAAATTAATAAACAATAATAAATTAATAAAAAAATATCCTTAATTTTTAGAATTGAATACATAATAAGTTTTTTTTTAATTATTTTAAATAATTATTTTTAATATATAAATATGTAATTATTAATAATTAAATAATAACAACATTTCAATAATAAATAAAAACTTAATAATAATAAATATAGTTTTTTTTTTAAATAAATAATAAATTTATTACTAATAATTATTTTTTATTAGTAATTAATTTATTTAGTATTTAATTTTATTTTTATTATAAATTTTAGTAATAAAAATTGCCGGACCTGATGGCCGACTGACTAGTGCTCCGTGCCACAAATTTTGGGTTCGAACCCCGGTGGTGCCATGAATGTTTGTAGTGAATTAGAATGCACTTTAAACCATATGTCCCGATCTGATATGACTGATAACGTTGGACGTAGGGCTGACAACACTACCTCGCAAAAAGAAAACATCTGCTGTCTCGAAATCTGCCCAAGCAGACAAATTGGCCCTACATTGTGCTGCTTCGCCAATGAATAAAAATAACAGTAAAGAATTGCTTTAAAATTTATCCAATTTTAATATGAATTAATTAATTTTAATACTTAATATTTTAATAGCAAACACTTTAATATTAATAATAATTAATAAACTTAATTAAATATTTAATAAATAATCATTTTTATAAAATAAATAATTATTTTTAATTATATAAATAAATTATTTTTGTTATTATTAAATAAATAAAATTTTGATAATAAACTTGTAAAAACAATACATTTTTAAATAATTTTATTAACTAACTTTTTAATTTAATAATCTTTGTAATTGGGATTAAATTTTTCCTTGACATTAGGTAGACATATTAAATAAAGGAAATTCAAAGCTTCTTTCTTTAAATTCTTTTGAAATACGTCACATTTAAGCCATACACTATTAAATGAATTTATTCCCTGTTACGAAATGATATTGGTTACACCACAAAAGATATGTTCTTTAAAAATAAGAAAAACATTCTCCGAATCTGGGAAAATTTGCAAATGCTCCCTTAACTACCAACCTAAACTCTAACGCCGCAAAGCACATTTAACTTACAATATTCATTTTTCAAAAATCTAATTTTTAGATCACAAATGCAAAGGTATTCTCTTGATATTCAAAGAAACTGCTCTCAGAAAGCAATTTGTCCGCCTTTGATCCTCAACATATTCGTCTCTGCATGTTGTGCCCTCAACTTTGTTAGCGATATTTGCATATTTTTTTGCTCAAAATACAAGCTCCCAAAAGAACGTCGAAGATGAGATGTTATTTTATTTAACAAACCTTCAAGAGAGGAGGATGCAGTTTATTTATTCTTTGCTCCTGTGTAAAATATGTAAATGAAATCTTACCTTTACGTTTAACGTACGCAAGAAATCGAAAACCCTCAGCAACAGGAATGTGTCTACTTTGAGAGTTAACTAAGGCAAGCGGAGTTTAGTTTGGAGAGTTGTAAATTCAAATAGATTATTCGAAAGGACCAAATGAGTTAAGTGGATTGATTGCAGCTCTGAAATCGATCTGGTTTATTTAGGATCGGAAACTATTCTTTCTGTAAGAGAAAAAAAAAAAAAAAAGCAAAATTCATTGGTTTTTGTAAAAAGGGACCACTGTTGAGCGAATGTTCGAAATGAGAGATTTAGTTAGTGATTAATTTGTGAACTCGATTTTTTTTGCGAATTTCACTAAGTAGTAATTACGAGGTATTCATTAGTGAGAATCGAACTTAGATCCAGTTCCTCAGTCCTCCAATTTTTTTCTGTGCATCGGTGGGCTTAGTCCGTTTAAGTGACCACGAACAACTCACCGATGGATGATGAAAGTGCAGCATCGGTTGGATTTAATAAATTTTAGTACCAAAGAAATGATTTTAAATGTAACCAATTTTTATATTAAAATTAATTATTTAAAACTTGATATTTTATAATATTTTAATAGCAGATACTTTGATATTATTAATGAATAAGAAACTTAACAAATAAATGAAATTAATAAATAAATATAGAGTTAATTTTTAAATCATTAATTTTATAAAAATAATAAAATTATATTTAAATATATAAATAAATAAATGTAATTATATTTAAATATATAAATAAAATATTTTTAATACTTTACAAATGAAATCTTAATAATAAACTTTTGAAAGCATTACATTCTTTAAATAATTTTATGAACTCACTTTTAAATTTAATAATTTTTTTTTATTGCTATTACATTTTCAAGGGTTGCTATACTTTTTTTTTCAAGGGTAATTCGTAATTATTCTTTTTTAAGGGTAATTGCATACGGATGAAAACGGAAACCCTAGAAAACTCCCACTAGGTTACTTTATTGTCGTTGCGAAATGCTTATTCCAGCTATCCAGCTATTTTGATTGCTCATTCCAACTATTGTAATTGCTTATTCCAACTATTGTAATTGGTAATTTTTTTTTTCAAGGGTAATTAGTATTTATTTTTTCTAAGGGTAATTGCATGCGGATAATACGGAAACTCTAGAAAACAAACACTAGGTGCGAAATGCTGATTTCAGCTATCACAACATAAATCTGCTATCAGCTATCACAACCTTGAATTTTCTTAACTTGAACACTTGTGCACGTTAACACTAGTATTAAAATTTATGCATATTTAAATTGTAAGATAAATTAATGAATGATAAAGAAATATAAACAATTTTGTAAACGAAACTACCTTTCTTTCGAAACATGCCTCATTTAAACCATACGGTATTAAATGAAATTATTCCCTGTCACGAAAAGGATATTGGTTACTCCACAAAAGAGATTTCCTTTAAAAACATAAAACATTCTCCGAATCTGAGAAAATGTGCAAATGCTCCCATAACTACCAACCCTTGTCGTTCCTAAACTGGAGCGCCGCAAAAAAAAAATTTAACTTACAATATTCATTTTTCAAAAATCTAATTTTTAGATCACAAATGCAAAGGTATTCTCTTGATATTCAAAGAAACTGCTCTCAGAAAGCAATTTGTCCGCCTTTGATCCTCAACATATTCGTCTCAGAATGGTGTGCCCTCAACTTTGTTAGCGATATTTGCATACTTTTTTGCACAGAATACAAGCTCCCAAAAGAACGTCGAAGATGAGATGTTATTTTATTTAACAAACCTTCAAGAGAGGAGGATGCAGTTTATTTATTCTTGCTCCTGTGTAAAATATGTAAATGAAATCTTACCTTTACGTTTAACGTACGCAAGAAATCGAAAAGCCTCAGCAACAGAATGCGTCTACTTTGAGAGAGTTAACTAAGGCAAGTGGAGTTTAGTTTGGAGAGTTGTAAATTCAAATAGATTATTCGAACGGACCAAATGAGTTAAGTGGATTGATTGGAGTTCGGAATCGATCTGGTTTATTTAGTATCAGAAACCATTCTTCCAGTAGAAGAAAAAAAGAAACAAAATTCATTTGTGTTTGCAAAAAGAGAATCACAGTCGCGCGAATGTTCGAAATGAGAGATTTAATTCGTGATTACTTTGTGAACTCGATTTTGTTTTTGCTAATTTCATTAAATAGTAATTACGAGGTACTTATTAGTGAGAATCGAACTCAGATTCAATTCCTCAATGATGCAGGTTTTTTCTGTGCATCGATGGGCCTTGGCCCATTTAAGTATGAAGGAACAACTCACCGATGGGTGATGAAAGTAGAGCATTGCCAGGCGGACCTTTTTAAGAGTAATTGGTAATTATTCTTTTTAAATTATAATTGTATGCGGATAATACGGAATCTTTAGAAAACAACCACTAGGTGCGAAATGCTAATTTCCGCCATTACAATCTATGTCGTTTCTGAAACAGTGACTGTAGCGGAAACGAACTTCAATAAACACTAATTGTGCACGTTAACACTAGTATTTAAAAAAAAAACTAAACACCAAAATGTATAACACAGATTATTCTTAGAATACATATTAGCGTCTTTTAAAACTTTTCGGCAGCAAACTGAAACTCGTGCTTTTAAAAGAAACCTCTAATTTTCATCATGACGACAAAATTATCCACTCAAAATAGATACCTAAAAGGATTTTCTCCTCCTGTTTTTCTTTCATCTTTTCTTGAATTAAAATGACTGTTTTGAATAAAAAAAAAATTTTTTAATTAATTAAGAAAAATATCACTTCAAAGACTCCTCTTAAGAACTCCCAAAGTGGGGCCATCTCCTCAAAGTCTAGCATATCCCGTTTCGACTATTAAAATTCCATTAATATTCTCTTTCAAGGAACCTTTCTTCGAAAAAGGTAATTAACAAAAGGTTAAATATATCTACCCTTTATGCAAATCTTTAAAATCATCTCTCTCTACCTTAATAAAGCCGCTAAAAACCATTAACAGCATACCCAGTCGTAACAACTTAATGACAGAGTATTAAAAATTCAACAACACCTTATTAACACGTCGCTGTGAGAAATAAAAGGCTACAGAACTCGAAACCTGTGTCCTTGCGAATGTTAATCCAACAATTGGAGGGGAATAAAGTTAATTAATTTTCCCTCCTCTGCTTCTTTTGCTTCTCCTCTCCTCCCTCCCCACTTTGGTCCTTCTCCTCATCTTTATTTTCCCGGCATCTTTGGATGGTGGATTTTTTTCTTATCTCTTTCTTAGACTCTGATGTCAGAATAAAGATAAGGCGTGAAATTTTTTTTTTTCTTTTCTTGACACTGCCATGCTACCTCCATCCCCCTCCTTAGTAACCCGTAACCGGAAGAAATTCGAACAAACCCCTCTTCTGTTCGACACTTGCGGTTACGGATATGTTTCTCCTTTTTTTTTTTTTTTTGGTTTTTTTGTTTTCTTTTCTTTTCCCTTCATCCGCTATATTTTAGCTTTGTTTTTCACGGAGATTGATCCGCGACATCCAAGTGGTTGCTGTTTTTTTTTTTTACCCTGGGCATCTCTTTCCTGTGCCTTCCCCCTCTTTTTGGAGACATTTTTTTATTATTGTTTTCCTGATGTTGTTTCCTTTTTCTTTCCTTTTTTGTGTCTGTCTTCTCTCTTTCTTTCTTTTTCGATACTTGATTAGGCACGAAAAAAGAAGGTAGATAGAAAAAAAAAAAAAAATTGCCCGTGTCGTATTTGTTGAGTTTCTTGTTCTTTTTTCTTATTTGTTCTTCTTTCCGTCGACGCTAAGCGGTAAAGAGTTTGTTCTGTCGTCTAAGTGATCTCCGATTAAGTGTTGCTTAAGCTTTCAAATTTCGTCTCTGCGCAGGCCGTCATTTTTTTTGTTCCTTCTCCACATTTAGCCAGAAATTTCGCAGAAAGCACTTTATGTAACCTTCTGATGGAAAATAAGTTACTTTGGGTCCGAATATATAAAACTTATCTCAAAAGTTTTGTAAAATATGAAATAAAATAAATAAAAATAATAAAAATTGTAAAGTATACAAATGAAATATCGACTTCAATTTTTCACATAGTGATTTTTTTTCACATTTCACATTTAAATGATCTATCCAATGTTGCTTAGACTTTTAAATTTGATCCTTACGCGGAGTCTCATATTCTTTCCTTCTGCTTCCCAATTAGCCAGAAAATTTGCAGACAGCGTTTTATGTAACCTTCGTACAACTTTCAGATAAATAATAAGTTTTTTTGCGTTCAAATATATAGAATGTATCAAAGATGTTTTCTTGCAAAATAGGAAATAAAATTAATAAAATAATAAAATTGTCAAGTATACAAATGAAATATAGACTTCAATTTTTTCACATAGGTGAACTTCAATCCAGTGTTGCTTAAGCTTTTTAAGCCTATCTCCTCATTACCCATCGGTGGATGTTCGATTAATACGAAAAATAGTACATGAACTTCACCGATGTTAATTAAAGAAAAGAAGCTGGCTATGTAAAAGAGTAAGTTTAAAAAATTTTTATCAAACATGAGATAAATTTTAAATAAAACTAGACACCAAATTTAAATACTGATTTTTTCAGAAAACCTATTATCGTCCTTAAACACTCCGACAGCTAGCTGAAACTCATGCTTTTAAAAAGAAACCTCTAATTTCATCATTTTCTTCATCACTACAAAATTATCCACTCGAAATGGATACTTAAAAGGATTTTCTTTCCAATTTTTTTCTTTCATCTTTTCTTGACTTAAAATGACTGTTTTGAATAAAAAAAAATTCAATTTATTCGTAAGAGAAAACATTATATAAAAAAAAAAAAAAAAAATCACTTCAAAGACTCCTGTCAACAACTCCCAAAGTGGGGACATCTCCTCAAAGTCTAGTATATCCCGTTTCAACTATTAATATTCCCTTTCAAGGAACCTTTCTTCGAAAAAGGTAATTAACAAAAGGTTAAATATCTACCCGTTATGCAAATCTTTAAAATCACTCTCTCTTCCTTAATAAAGCCGCTAAAAACCATTAACAGCATACCCAGACGCAACAACTTAATGACAGAGTATTAAAAATTCAACAACACCTTATTAACACGTCGCTGTGAGAAATAAAAGGCTACAGAACTCGAAACCTGTGTTCTTGCGAATGTTAATCCAACAATTGGAGGGGAATAAAGTTAATTAATTTTCTCTCCACTGATTCTCCTCTCCTCCCCTCCACTTTGGTCCTTCTCCTCATCTTTATTTTCCCCGGCATCTTTGGATGGTGGGATTTTTTTCCTTATCTCTTTCTTAGACTCTGATGTCAGAATAAAGATAAGGCGTGAAATTTTTTTCTTTCTCTTGACACTGCCATGCTACTTCCATCCCCCTCCTTAGTAACCCGTAACCGGAAGAAATTCGAACAAACCCTTCTTCTGTTCGACACTTGCGGTTATGGATATGTTTCGCCTTCCTCTTTTTTTTTTTTTGTGTTTTTGTTTTTATTTTTCCTTTCTGTTTTTTTTTTCTTTACCTTCATCCGCTATATTTTAGCTTTGTTTTTTTTTTGATCCACGACATCCAAGTGGTTGCTGGATATTTTTTTTTTTACCTTGGGCATCTCTTTCCTTCTCCCACCCCCCTCTTTTTTTTTTTACATTTTTTTATTATTATTTTTCTGCTGTTGGTTGAATTTTTTTTTTTTTTTTTTCTCTCTCTTTTCTTTTTTTTCGATACTTGAGTAGTCGTGAGAAAAGAAGTTAGAAGAAAAAAAAAAATTGCCTAGTCGTATTTGTTGAGTTTCTTGTTCTTTTTTTATTTGTTCTTCTTTCCGTCGACGCTAAGCGGTAAGAGTTTGTTCTGTCGTCTAAGTGATCTCCGATTGAGTGTTGCTTAACCTTTCAAATTTCATCTCTGCTCGGGCCGTCATTTTTTTTTTTTTTTTTGTTCCTTCTGTTCCACATTTAGCCAGAAAATTCGCAGAAAGCGCTTTATGTAACCTTCGTACAACCTTCTGATAGATAATAAATTACTTTGTGTTCGAATATATAGAATATATCAAATATGTTTTTGTTGTAAAATATGAAAAGTAAACGAAATATCGGCTGTATTTTTCATTTAAGTGATCTCAGATCCAGTGTTGCTTAAACTTTAAATTTCATCTTTAAGAGGGAGGTCAATTTTTTCTTTTGATCGACATTTAGTCTGAAAATTCGCAGGGGATTACAACTTTCAGAGGAATAATAAGTTATTTTGAATTCAAATATATAGAATGTATCAAAGATCTAAAATACATATTAATTTATTTAATTGTCGTTGAACCTTCTGATCTATAATTAATTGCATTAGGGTCAAATATATTAAATGTATAGGATGTTCAAATATATAGAATGTATGAAAGATCTAAAAATACAATAAATAAAAATTGTAAATTACGCAAATGAATCAATGAATATAAATGACGAATTTATTTTTTCGTTTAAGTGATTTCTGTTTGAGTTTTGCCTAAGCTCTCAAATTATCTTTGCACTGACAGCCAATTTTTCATGTTTAGCCAAAAAGATTCTGTTTTATTTAATTTTCGTACAACCTTCTGATGTATAATTAATTGCATTAGGGTCAAATATATTAAATGTATAGGATGTTCAAGTATAGAATGTATGAAAGATCTAAAATACAATAAATAAAAATTGTAAATTACGCAAATGAATCAATGAATATAAATGACGAATTTATTTTTCGTTTAAGTGATTTCTGTTTGAGTTTTGCCTAAGCTCTCAAATTATCTTTGCACTGACAGCCAATTTTTTCATGTTTAGCCAAAAGATTCGCAGAGGCTGTTTTATTTAATTTTCGTACAACCTTCTGATGTATAATTAATTGCATTAGGTCAAATATATTAAAATGTATAGGATGTTCAAGTATATAGAATGTATGAAAGATCTAAAATACAATAAATAAAAATTGTAAATTACGTGAATCAATGAATATAAATGACGAATTTATTTTTCGTTTAAGTGATTTCTGTTTGAGTTTTGCCTAAAGCTCTCAAATTATCTTTGCACTGACAGCCAATTTTTTCATGTTTAGCCAAAAGATTCGCAGAGGCTGTTTTATTTAATTTTCGTACAACCTTCTGATGTATAATTAATTGCATTAGGGTCAAATATATTAAATGTATAGGATGTTCAAGTATATAGAATGTATGAAAGATCTAAAATACAATAAATAAAAATTGTAAATTACGCAAATGAATCAATGAATATAAATGACGAATTTATTTTTTTCGTTTAAGTGATTTCTGTTTGAGTTTTGCCTAAGCTCTCAAATTATCTTTGCACTGACAGCCAATTTTTCATGTTTAGCCAAAAGATTCGCAGAGGCTGTTTTATTTAATTTTCGTACAACCTTCTGATGTATAATTAATTGCATTAGGGTCAAATATATTAAATGTATAGGATGTTCAAGTATATAGAATGTATGAAAGATCTAAAATACAATAAATAAAAATTGTAAATTACGCAAATGAATCAATGAATATAAATGACGAATTTATTTTTTTCGTTTAAGTGATTTCTGTTTGAGTTTTGCCTAAGCTCTCAAATTATCTTTGCACTGACAGCCAATTTTTTCATGTTTAGCCAAAAGATTCGCAGAGGCTGTTTTATTTAATTTTCGTACAACCTTCTGATGTATAATTAATTGCATTAGGGTCAAATATATTAAATGTATAGGATGTTCATTATATAGAATGTATGAAAGATCTAAAAATACAATAAATAAAAATTGTAAATTACGCAAATGAATCAATGAATATAAATGACGAATTTATTTTTTCGTTTAAGTGATTTCTGTTTGAGTTTTGCCTACTCTCAAATTATCTTTTTTGCACTGACAGCCAATTCTTTCATGTATAGCCAAAAGATTCGCAGAGGCTGTTTTATTTAATTTTCGTACAACCTTCTGATCTATAATTAATTGCATTAGGTCAAATATATTAAATGTATAGGATGTTCAAGTATATAGAATGTATGAAAGATCTAAAATACAATAAATAAAAATTGTAAATTACGCAAATGAATCAATGAATATAAATGACGAATTTATTTTTTCGTTTAAGTGATTTCTGTTTGAGTTTTGCCTAAGCTCAAATTATCTTTGCACTGACAGCCAATTTTTTTTTTCATGTTTAGCCAAAAGATTCGCAGAGGCTGTTTTATTTAATTTTCGTACAACCTTCTGATGTATAATTAATTGCATTAGGGTCAAATATATTAAATGTATAAGGATGTTCAAGTATATAGAATGTATGAAAGATCTAAAATACAATAAATAAAAATTGTAAATTACGCAAATGAATCATTGACTATAAATGACGAATTTATTTTTCGTTTAAGTGATTTCTGTTTGAGTTTTTGCCTAAGGTCTCAAATTATCTTTGCACTGACAGCCAATTTTTTCATGTTTAGCCAAAAAGATTCGCAGAGGCTGTTTTATTTAATTTTCGTACAACCTTCTGATCTATAATTAATTGCATTAGGGTCAAATGTATTAAATGTGTAGCATGTTCAAATATATAGAATGTATGAAAGATGAAAGTAAATAAAACTTGTTAAGTGTTCTAGTGAAATATCTGTATTTTTCATTTAACTGATCTCCGATCCAATGTTGTTAAGCTTTTAAATTTGATCTTTACGCAGACAGTCATTTTTTTCTACAGCTCCACATTTAGCTAGAAAATTCTCAGGAAGCGCTTTATGTAACCTTCGTACAACCTTCTGATGGATAGTAAGTTACTTTGTGTTCAAATATATAAAAATGTATCAAAGATGTTTTCTTGTAAAATATGAAAAGTAGACAAAATGTATCAAGTTTGCAAATGACATATAGGTTGTATTTTTCGTTTAAGTGATCTCCTATTTAGTGTTACTTAAACTTTTAAATTAGATCTTTACGCGGACCTTCATTTTTTTCCGCATTTAGCAAGTAAATTTGCAGAAGGTGTTTTATGTAACCTTCGTACAACCTTTTGACCAATAATAAGTTCAAATATATAGAATGTATCAAAAATGTTTTCTTGTAAAATATGAAAAGTAAATAAAATTTGTCAAGTATGCAAATTAAATATAAGCTGAATTTTTCATTTCAAGTGAACTCCGAATAAAGGATGTTTGACTGTTATTAGCACAAAAAATTGGTCTGAGTTTTATAGTGTCCCTCAGTCTTGTTGACACGCAAACGTGCTTTTGATTTTCATCTTCATTACGGGGCCGCCAATTTTTTTCTTTTTGACACCTTGGACATTTAATCCAGAAAATTTCTCGAAAGTTAACAACTCTTCCCGTATCTTTGAGGAAAATAACTTATTTTCTGTTGAAATTTATAGGATAGAATGCCTATTATTGCGCAAAAATATAGAAACTAAAATATTGATGTCCGTCAAAATATTTTTAAACTGTAGCATGAATAAAAAAAAAAATTGTTAAAAGAAAGCAATTGAATTAGTGGCTGTAGTTGACGAATTTATTTTTTCTCTAAGTGATCTGAGATTCAACGTAGTTTAAGTTTTCAATTTCCACTTTTCGATTGTCGTCATTTTTTCTCTTGCTCGACATTTACTAAGAAAATTCGCAAAAGTGTATAACTTTCTGATAGATAACAAGTTATGTTGAGTTCAAATATATAGAATGTATCAAAGATGTAAAAATATGAAAGTAAATAAAACTTGTAAAGTATGCAAATGAATAATGTAATTTTGAATTCATTTCCACTTTTTAAAAAAGCTTTTTATATTATTTTTATCAGGCGTGATTAAAATATTGATATGAGACATGACATTGTTAAAAAAAAAAGTTATTTAAATTATTAAGTAATCTCATCAAAAGACTATAAAACAATTTTCTTAAAAAAACCGTTCATTTATACATGATTTTAATTTTTTGATTGCAAAAAATCTATATGAATGTCGTATTTACAATATATCAATAACATTCATTACATTTTGAATCAGTTGCGCAATTTTGAAATTGTTTTCTTTAGTTTACAGTGATCTGTGTGTGCCATGTATAAATTTTTAATATTTAGTATTTAAGTAAATAATTTTTTTTTAAATTATAAAATAATAATTATTGTTTTAAAATTGAATTCAAGAAAAAAAATCAAACTAATTTATCAAATAATTTTAAACTAGCATAATTAGAATAAGTTTGAAAAAATGTGTTGGTGAAGATCTTTCGGTTTCTTAAATTTTATAACTAATCTATTGTAGTTTTTGAGATTAAAAAAATTGCAGTTAGAAAATTCTTCCTTTTAGAAATACCTTAAAGTTCATATTTAGGAAAATCTTTAAAAATTGATATTTCGTAAAACAATCAGATTAGTAATGGCACTTAATCTCTGTGAATTTTTAAAACTAAAGGAATTTACAGAGATTAAATAATGCTATTATTATTAAGTTAATTGCAAAATTTCCTTTATAAAATAAATAGCCTTTAAAGATTTTTTTGAAATAGATTATAGAACAGCAAATAATTAAGTGTAATGAGGATTTATTATTTCAATTCATAAAAATATTTCAATTAAAAATTATCTTAATGAGTGCAAATTTTATTTTCTTCAAAAAATGAATCTTACGAAAATAAAATTCCTTGCAGAAAATCAAGAATTTATTATTTACGTTTCCAATCATTCAAACTAAGTAAAAAATTACTTTGATTTCAATAAAATGTATTTTAACTTAATAATCGTAATAAATTTAACTATTAAATGAATGTAAATAATAAATTTTATCACAATAATGAATAAATTTTTAAAAATTATAAATGAAAATAAATTAAATTATAATGATATAAAGGAAATTAATAAATTTTAATTTAATATTAATATTAATAAATAATACACTTTTTTTAAAAACTTAAACAAATAAATTTTCAACTAATAATTAATTTGTTATAACAATAAATTTTACTATTAAATAACTACTTTAAAATGTATTAAATTTTAATATTAATTTGTTCATTAATTTCAATACATAATACTTTAAATAAATTTTAATAGCAAACTTTTTAATAATAATGAAAAATAAAAATCTTAATTAATATATAAAAATATAATTAATAAATTAATAAACAATAAACTCAATGTTTTTAACTAATAATAATTACTTTTAATATAATACTTTTAACAGTTAATAAATAATAAAATATTGATAATAATAAATAAAAACTTAGTAATAATGATAAACTTAATTTTTTAATTTAAATAAATAATGTTATAACTAATAATACACTTTTATGATAATAAATTTTAGTAATAAAGAATTGCTTTAGAAGGTGTCTAATTTTAATATTAATAATTTTAATATTTAATACTTTAATAGTATTTTAATTGCAAACAATTTAATATTAATAATGAGTAAGAAATTTAAGTAACAAAAAAAAATTAATTGATTTGTTAACAAAAAGCCGAGTTAATTGTTAAAATTAAATAATAACTTTTTAACAAATAATTAGTTTTAAAATAATAGAATATTTTAAAATTACTTAATAAATACAATTTTTATCCTAAACTTTTAAAAACAATGCATTTTTTTTTAAAATAATTCTATTAACTAACTTTATAATTTAATAATTTTTTTTTATTGTCATTAAATTTTTACTTGATAAGGAGTTAAAATCCATAATCCAAGTCAATTCAAGATTAAAATTTAATTTTTTTTTTTTTTACCTAACGAAAAACAAGAAAAACTCTCTTTCTTTCGAAATATGTCTCATTTAAGCCATACAGTATTAAATGAAATTATTCCCTGTTAAGAAACGATATTGGTTACACCACAAAGATATTTTCTTTAAAGAAAAAAAAAAAAAAAAAAAAAAAAAAGCCATTCTCCGAATCAGAGAAAATTTGCAAATTCTTCCATAACTACCAACCTAAACTCTAGCGCCGCAAAACGCATTTAACTTACAATATTCATTTTTCAAAAATCTAATTTTTAGATTACAAATGCAAAGGTATTGCAAAAAACTGCGCTCAGAAAGCAATTTGTCCGCCTTTGATCCTTAACATATTCGTCTCTGAATGTTGTGCCCTCAACTTTGTTAGCGATATTTGCATACTTTTTGCACAGAATACAAGCTCCCAAAAAGAACGTCGAAGATGAGATGTTATTTTATTTAACAAACCTTCGAGATAGGTGGATGAAGTTTATTTATTTTTGCACCTGTGGAAAATATGTAAAATTAAATTGGGGCATATTACCTTTTCATTTACGTACGCAAGAAATCGAAAACCCTCAGCAACAGGAATGTGTGTGCTTTGAAAGTTAACTAAGGCAAGCGGAGATTAGTTTGGAGAGTTGTAAATTCAAATAGATTATTCGAAAGGACCAAATGAGTTAAGTGGATTGATTGGAGCTCTGGAATCGATCTGGTTTATTTAGAATCAGAAACCATTCTTTCAGTAGGAGAAAAAAAGAATCAGAGTTCATTTGTGTTTGGTAAAAAGGGACAAAAAACGTCTCCTGATTCGGAATCTGCAGTAGGCAGATGGTCATGGTCCAACGTGGTCTTGCAATGTCGGGGAGTTAGTCAGTTAACAATTTAAATAAACCTAAATTTTAATTTAAATAAATAATAATATTATTATAACTAATAATTATTTTTTATAATGTTACATTTTAGTAATAAATCCTTGATTTTCAAATGTATCCAATTTGAATATTAATTAAAGAATTTTAATGTTTAATACTTTAATATTTTCAACAGCAAATACTTTAATATTAATAACGGTTAAGAACGGAATTAATAAATAAAAATATATAGTTAATTAATTAATGACTTTTTTAAAATTAAGTAAATTATAATTTTCTAATTAACAATCAATTTTTAAAATAATAAGTAATACTAACTATACAAATAAATTATTTTTAATACTTAATAAATAAACTTTTAAAAGACAATACATTTTTAAATAATTTTAAACTTACTTTATAAATCAATAATTTTTTTCTTGCTATAAAATGTTTACTTGACAATGGAGTTAAAATCCATAATCGAAGTTAATTGAAGATTAAAAAATTAAATTTTTTAAAAAAAAAAAAAACACTAGAAACGAAACTACCTTTCTTTTGAAATATGCTCATTTAAGCCTTAAGGTATTAAATGAATTATTCCTTGTTACGAAACGATATTGGTTATACCACAAAATATATTTTCTTTAAATAAAAAAAAACATTCTCCGAATCTAAGAAAATTTGCAACTGCTCCCATAACTACCAACCCTTGTCGTTCCTAAAGGGGCAACTCAGCTATATGCATAGTGTTGTGGTGTGGTGTAGTAGTAGTAGCGTGCATCGGTGGGCCTTTGTCCACTTAAGTATCCACGAAAAACTCACCAATGGATGATGATAGAATATTTCATGGAGAGCCTTTTTAAGTGTAATAGCATGCGGATGAATAATGAAACTCTAGAAAATTACCACAAGTTGCGAAATGCTAATTTTCGCTATCACAATCTAAATTGTTCCTGAAACAGTGACTGTAAAGACCGCCACCTGTGAAACGAACCTGAATTCTGCATCACATTAATTGTGCACCTTAACACTATCAACATTGTTTCCCATTTAAATTGTACGATAAAATGAATGGATGATTAATAAAAATAAATAATTTTGTTAACGAAACTAACTTTTTTTTTCCAATATATGCCTCATTTAAACCGTACGGTATTAAATGAAATTATTCCTGTCACGAAACGATATTACACCACAAAAGATATATTCTTTATAAATATTTGCAAATGCTCCCATAACTGCCAATCCTCGTCGTTACTAAATTCTAGCGCCGCAAAAACACATTTAACTTACAATATTCATTTTTCAAAAATCTAATTTTTAGATCATGAATGCAAAGGTATTCTCTTGATTTCAAAGAAACTGCTCTGAAAAGCAATTTGTCCGCCTTTGATCCTCAACATATTCGCCTCTGAATGTTGTGCCTCAACTTTGTTAGCGATATTTGCATAATTTTTTGCACAAAATACAAGCTCCCAAAAGAACGTCGAAGATGAGATGTTATTTTATATAACAAACCTTCAAGAGAGGAGGATACAGTTTATTTATTTTGCTCCTGTGGAAAATATGTAAATGAAATTGGGGATCTTACCTTACGTTTTAGGTACGCAAAGAAATCGAAAACCCTCGGCAACAGGAATGTGTCTACTTTGGAAAGTTAACTAAGGCAAGCGGAGTTTGGTTTAGAGAGTTGTAAATTCAAATAGATTATATCGAAAGGACCAAATGAGTTATGTGGATTGATTGGAGCTCTGGAATCGATCTGGCATATTTAGGATCAGAAACCATTCTTTCTGTAGGAAGGAAAAAAAAAGAAACAAAATTCATTTGTGTTTGTAAAAGGGACCACTGTCAAATGTTCGAAATGCGAGATTTAGTTCAAGCGTTTAATTTGTGAATTTCACTAAACAATAATTAAGTAGTTTGTTACTAGGTTTGGGATGGCAAGATATTTGTTGGTGGTTCAAAAATCCATGTTAAACTATAAGCCCTGGTCTCTAGCCATTAAAGATGACCGAACCGAAAACCAAACCATTAGATCCAGTTCTATTCTCAATGATCCAGGAATTTTTTTGGGCTTTGTGGGCTTTCTCCATTTAAATATCCATGAACAACTCACCGATGGATGATGACAATAGAGCATTTCCAGTGGGACCTTTTAAGAGTAATTGTTAATTATTCTTTTTAAGGGGTAATTGGTAATTATTCTTTTCTAAAAATGAATGACCTATGAAAACTCCATTAGGCCACTAGGTGGGAAATGCTTATTTCCGCTATTACAACCTAAATCGTTTCTGAAACAGTGACGGTAAATGAACGCCGCAAGTGAAAAGAAATTGAATTATCTTTAAACACTAATTGTGCACGTTGACAGTAGTATTAACATTGTCTCATATTTAAATTGTACGATAAAATTAATGGATGATACAAAAGTATAAATAATTTTGTTAAGCGAAACAACCTAATTCTTTTAAACGAAATATGCATCACTTAACCACAAAAAGTATTAAAAAAAACAACCTTTCCTTTGAATTTATTTAAACCATACGGTATTAAATGAAATTATTCCCTGAAAAAACGATATTGGTTACACCACAAAAGATATTTTTTCCTTCAAAAAAAAAAAAAAACATTCTCCGCATCTGAGTAAATTTGCAAATGCTCCCATAACTACCAACCCTTGTCGTTCCTAAATTCTAACGCCGCAAAACGCATTTAACTTACAATATTCATTTTTCAAAAATCTAATTTTTGGATCACAAATGCAAAAGGTATTCTCTTGATATTCAAATAAACTGTTCTCAGAAAGCAATTTGCCCGCCTTTGATCCTCAACATATTCGTCTCTGAATGTTGTGCCCTCAAATTGTTTACGATATTTGCATACCTTTTTGCACAGAATACAAGCTCCCAAAAGAACGTCGAAGATGAGATGTTATTTTATTTAACAAACCTTCAAGAGAGGAGGATGCAGTTTATTTATTTTTTGCTCTTGTGCAAAATATGTAAATGGAATTGGGGCATCTTATCTTTACGTTTTACGTACGCAAGAATCGAAAACCCTCAGCAACATTAATGCGTCTGCTTTGAAAGTTAACTAAGGCAAGCGGAGTTTAGTTTGGAGAGTTGTAAATTCAAATAGATTATTCGAAAGGACCAATGAGTTAAGTGGATTGATTGGAGCTCTGGAATCGATCTGGTTTAGTTAGGATCAGTAGGATACTTTCAGTAGGAGAAAAAGGAAACTTTAGTTAGGATACTTTCAGTAGGAGAAAAAAGGAAACAAAATTAATCTCCGTTTGTAAAAAGGCACCGCTGTCGCGAGAACGTTCGAAATGAGAGATTTAGTTCGTGATTGATTTATGAAGTCAATTTTTTTTGGCCAATTTTATTAAGTAGCAATTACGAGGTACTCATTAGTGAGAATCGAACTCAGATCCAGTTTCTCATTTCACCAGTTTTTTTTCTGTGCATCGGTGGGGATTGTGGTGCTGATGGTCAAGTGGCTAGCACTCTGGCACTCGGTACCATAGGTTTCGGGTTCGAATCCCGGCGTTGACATGGATGTTTGTAGCGGTTCGGAATCCACTTTAAGCCGTAAGTCCTGGTCTCATATGACCGTCCAATATGACACCGGGACCGTAGAGCCTCACAGTGCCCAATCAAACTTCTCTCTTCCATATCCTTCCGAAATAGTAAAGAGCAACTCAGCTCAAGGGACAGTGGTGTGGTGCGGTGTAGTAGTGAGCATCGGTGGGCCTGTGTCCACGTATCCACGAAAAACTCACCGATAGATGATGAAAAAGATCATTGCCCGGAGAGCCATTTTAAGGGTAATTGCATGCGGATGAAGACGGAAACCCTAGAAAACTCCCACTAGGCTACTTATTGCCGATGCGAAATGCTTATGCCAGCTATCACATTCTAAATCGTTTCTAAAACAATGATTGAGCAATACGTAACCGTCGGTGTATGG